>JAXBDA010004897.1:0-26735 GCA_036023075.1 Gaultheria prostrata
GATATCCGCGGGGCATACATGGTTATCGTGCTTGGTTTATGGATATCTTGTCACAACTTATCCACAAAAGGCTCCTATTCCCCTTCCATTTGATTGTTCCCATATCAACTCAACCCAACAAGCCTTTGAAATCATTTGTTGTCACAAACACTGATTTGCTTCCTTCAGTTGGTTGTATTAGAAGTACTGCGCTCAATTGTGTCTACGGTGCTAATAGATGTTTTTTTTCTTGATTTACCAAAAAGAAAAAAGAAAAGATAATGTATTTTCTTGTTGACTCAATTCATGTTCTCCCAATCCATTATTTTTTACCACACACAACATGGATCAAACTCTCCTCAGTAGCTTCCGCAGTTCTTTAATTTAGCGTTATATATGTTTCTTAATGGTTGCTTCCTATTTCAGGTACAACTAGTCCGCATTCAACTGAGAGTACCGGAGTATGGTTGGACAACACAAAAGGTTTTCCACTTGATGAATTTTGTTGTCAATGGATGTAAGGATTGCATTTTCTGTCGTTGTGAGTGAAACTATTATGAACCAAACATTTCTTTTCTGGCTAAAAACAATCTGTATTTTTAACAGTGAGGGCTATCCTTTTTGGATTTTACAAGAGCTTATTCCATCTCAAATCAAAAGTAAGTCTCGCAATCTGCATTCTGGTTGCATGACCTCCAATTCTATTCATATATCTACTCACAAGTGATTCATAGCTGTTTAGTGATTTCTAGGAGCAATAGGGTAATGGATGGGTGGTTGTTTTGTTGTGTTGTTGACTCAAAATGCAAATGTTAAAGTCTAGAGTTCTTCTGCAGAATGGGATGAAAGTCACAGAACTTGTCTTATTTGACTGCGAGAAAGCCTTCTTAAGACGGAAAAAGTAATCACTCAGAAGCAGTTCTGTAATGCAACATTAGGAGGGAAAAATGTGAAGAAAATTTTACTTCTTTTATGTATCAATCAAATCATCTATGATTTATTGGATATTAATCCGTGGTGTACTTGGTCTGATATCGGTGGTTCACTAGTCACTACCCCTTGAAATTGGCTGCAAAACAAAATTCAAGGGCTTATGAACTTTTTATATAGAAGCATAGCATAAATGAAGTTTATGCTTACTGTGAAATTGATATTGTCATTTTTTGCTGACTAGAAAAGTACCCTTTTTTATTTTATTTTTTATCAATGGTTTATGGGCTTCTCTTGTTTTAGTTTATCAGTTCTTTTGTTGGTTGTGTTGCCTAAGAATGTCCGTGCTTCAGGACCTTGAAATGATGCTTATGGATCTCCCTGGAGTTCTATTTTTTTCCACGTATACATTACTCGTCTTGTTCTGGGCTGAGATATATCATCAGGTGCTCTTCTTTTGTCATAGTTTCTCTTTTGTGCCATCATCATGCTACAAGGAATCTTTTGTAGGCTGATTTTATGATTATCTGCACTCTGCAGGCAAGAAGCCTTCCCACTGATAAACTTAGGCCCGCATACTTCATTATAAATGGAGTAATATATTTTGTCCAGGTGGGTAAAACAGTAAAAGCTTCCAATCCTTCATTACCTCTACAACCAGAAATCAAAATATAACAAATGCAATGTACCCTAGTTATGAGTGAATTTGTTAATGATAGGTATGTATCTGGATTTATATGAGACTCAGCGGAAGTTCTGTTGCCGTTGAAGTAGCTAAAATCTTCTTTTCAGGTCAGTATTGTAAAAGTTTTTCATTTCATGCAGTTGCTCAGTTTGTACATTTGCCGATTTGGCAGTGCAAATCTTAGTATTCTGTGGACAAGTTTGGTAGTTGATTGTTTTTTGGACATGGTGCTGTTTGTAGTCATGAAGTATTATCAACCGAAATGAGATTCTTATTTTTCTTGTCACAGTTATTTCGTTCTGTGCTGCGTTGGGATTCTTGATATATGGTGGGAGGTACAGCTGAATCACCTCAAAGGAAAAACTTCCAGCGTCTGTTTGATTTTTTTTTTTGTGCTACATCACGTTCCTTGTCCTGCAGGTTGTTCTTCATGCTGAGGCGATTTCCTATAGAATCAGCCGGTCGTCGAAAAAAGCTTAACGAGGTGTCTATTCCTACTGTCTTCTAGCAGTTTTTATCCTTGCTTACACAAAGGGCTTGATTATGACAACTTTATCATTGTATGTGGTTACTCTTAATGAGTTCTTATCGCTGATAACCCACGCGTTATTACATTTTTTTTTATGTTGCTCTTTTTTTTTTCCCCTATTTTGTTGCCTTTTCTAAGCTATATGTTTTTCTCCCTATGTTTTTTCCATCCTTAGCTAGCAGCCTAGCATACCGGTAGGCGTAGTCTAAGAAGTCCTTCTATTCCTTTCCTGATGAAATATGGTAACCTATATTGCAAAGGTTAGGGAGTATACTAGTTTGCCCGTTAGTCAATTTCCGATTTCTAAGTAGGTTTTTAGCGAAGTAGAAAAAATTAGAAGATGCTTTTAATTCAAGCAAGCAAATGCAGGGAAAACTTGGGAAAGGTGGTCACTTTGAACATATGAGGGTAAAAAGTAAAGGAAAATTTTACCATCAGCCGAATGGGTGGACGTCTGGACGATAAAAGTGCTCTTTGACTGGTAGGAGTGCATTCTTACCGGTAAAAATGTTTGCACTCTTACCCGTCAAAGAGCATTCTTACCGGTAAAAGAGCACTTTTATCGTCCGCCCATTGGTCTGACAATAGAAGGACTGAAAAGTAAATGCAAAATTAGATTTGTCGGTGTCATTTTTTATTATTTTATTGACACTGTTCATTCTCATAGAGAATCAGAGGGTGTAGGAATGACTCATTGGGAGTTATCACAAGAATGATGCAAAGTTGATGGCGTTTAGTGAAAATGTAAACCATAATAGTTTAGTTATGTAAGCTGCTGTCATTGGCTTATGTCAAGTAAATAGCTATTTTATCTTCTGGCAGGTTGGCTTTGTAACTGCAATTTGTTGCACCTGTTTCTTGATAAGATGCTTTGTGGTGAGTTTCTTTCAATTTGGTGTTATTGTGAAATGATGTGTTCCGGAAAAAAATGCATATGATCGGATCATCTTTACTGGGTTTGGACGTAGGTAGCCCTCTCCGCCTTCAAAAGGAATGTTGACATCGATGTCTTGGATCACCCCATCCTGAATTTCTTCTACTACTTGGTAAGTATAGCTTGGTCTATGGTACATGTGCTTCTCTAAAAGAGTACTGCAAGGTACCATGAGCGTTCGACAAGTCTAGCATGCATGATATCGGATGTGTGTAATATGCTGAGCTGAAATTCTTCCCAAATTTTTTTTGAGCTCCCTTGGAAGTTCGTAAAACTCTCATGTGATCTTGTAAGCACTATTGTACTTATGAAAGCAAATATTCAGATATGCACATATTTTACTGAAGAATTTGACGCTCAAACACTAACACACACCTACACCCTGGGGAGGAGGGGTGTTGGATGGGTAGGGGCATATGCCTTCACTCACTTTTCAGAACATCACATATGCCTCAGGAAATGAGATTTTTTATTTCCCCCTTGACCTTATTTTCGAAATATCATCTCTGATTTTGGATAATTGCCCTGACCACAAATTAATCCTAGTTCCTCCCTACCAAGACCTAACTCCGCATTTGTGAGTTCTTGTGAGTTGTGACACATGACTGGGTCATGGTTAGCCTTTGTGACTGAAAAGCACTTAATTATGGTCTTGGCCCACCCTCCGGCTGCTCCAACTAGCATTTGTCGCTTGTTGGAATACTTTTCCATTCTTATATTATCGATGTTACTCGGCCTTCTCTTTGAAATGACTAGAATCGCGAACATCTTCTTTTAGATATCAGACGGCCTAATATAATGGCTCTAAAAGAATAATCATGGAACTTTTCTTCTGAGACATTATTTTTAGGAGTTTATCATGTAATAAGCATGATAAATTTTCGCTATGCGTACAACCCTCACTACTTGCCTTCCTGCGCTGCAATGGCAATCAGTTCCTCAAGACGCAAGTAATTTATCACCAAGTCTAACATACTATATTGTTCTCGTAACTTTCACGATAAAATGGTGTGGTCAAAACCATGGTTGAGGCTAAATGAGTTAACTAATTGGAAAAATAAGTTTTAGAAGCACTTCTTGTATCTTTTGTCCTGGGATCATACATGTTTACTGTCTATGCTTCCCTTGTTTTCTGTTCAGGCGGTGGAGATTCTTCCTTCTGCTTTGGTGCTCTTCATCCTTCGGAAGCTGCCCCCAAGACGTGTATCGGATCGGTATCAACCTATTCAGTGAAAAGTGGCTATTTTACTAGCATTTCTCAGATTGAAATCCGACACAGAAGGGAAAGGGCTCTCACGGCACCGAAACTGGGAATTCTTCATTTTCTCAAATCAAATGTCACGGTGGAAGATCAAAGTAGTTTTGCTTGAGTGGTTGATTACCATTAGTACCATCCTAGCTAGTACCAGAACTTGTGTGTGTGTGTGTGTCTCCATTCATTGATTTTTGTATATTCTCCAATCTTCCTTATGCATTCGAAATTAGAAATTCGTCTCTCAGCGTAACGAGCTTGGTTTTGTGGGATCGTAGAAATTTGGTCTGATGATGAAATTTGCGGCAGTTCAGCTTTCTAGTACTCTTTGCTAGCATCATGGTGTCAATATACAACGTACTGTATGGAAAATCCTGTTATCCAACATTAGTATAGCACCTGGTGAAGAAGCTTTGTTAGCTTCCGGGTGTTTTCGCATTCGGGTTTTCTCAAACTTTTTTTGCACTGATCTTACATTTTTCAGTAACTCCTTACCGATTTGCTTGTGTTGGGATTCGTTGTGTTTCATGTTGTGGAATAGAGGGTACCATTTGCTAAGCCTCTCCTAACTATTCCTAATGATACCCAGTGGATTATTGAAAAAATCCGGGGTAGTCAGTGAAAGTGAATTGCGGCCAAATGAGCCGAGCCGAGCTGAGCTTTATAGAGTTTGAGCTTGGCTCGTTAGTAAATGAGCTCAAGCTTGGCTCATTCGTAAACGAGCCAGGCCACGAGCTGCTTGTGAGGAGTTTGGTTTGTTTGGTTCGTTGCAGACCTATGGCCAACCATGTAGAGATTTATCAAGCGACCTTTTTTTCCTCCACTTTAGCCGATGATCAAAGGAAAACTGGAAGGGGGAAAACCGGAAAAGAAAATATATGGTGTTAGATTTTGATGAAAAGAAAATTTATGGTGTGAGATTTTGATAAGGGTTGAAGGCTAGGTTTTGCTAAATAAGTTATTTGGATTACTTATGTCATTATTTAATTCTTTCGCATTTGTTAGTTTCGTGTTAATTTTTTGTGAATTATTGATGAGACTCAACAGGAAAAATTTAAAAGCTGGATTTTTTTGTTCAGAAAACTTCTTTTTTATTATGGTAAAGGCAATAAAATTCAAACTAGTTTTGCATTAAATTTTCGTAGATTATGTTTTTCACATAATTTTGTCCTTTTTAGATTGGTATAAAAAACATTGATGCATAATTAAAAAATACAAATTTGTTTATGAATAAACAAACACACACCAAAAAAAGAAAGAAAGAAAGCCAAATGACTTTAGTAAGAACACTAATTTTCAAAAGCTACAAGCTGTCATTTGCCCTAACTTTTAAGGGGCTGTTTGGCATGGTTGTTTTTTTTTGTCTTCTCTTCATTTTTACTAGGTTTAGGTATAACTTTTATATCACATTATTGGTCTCGACTTTTTTTTTTTGAATTTTTTTTTGAGATATAGATCAAAAGTCTTCCCCAAGAGAAAAGTTTGGGTGCCAATCGGATATGATCACGTAGTGCCCAATCAATTAAGTTGTGCAATCAGACATTATGTGACCATAACCGACCGGCATCTAAGTTTTTCTCCTTACCCACGGGGAGTATGCGAAAAAGTCGTATAGAAAAAGTTGGGCTAGTAGAGGGGCCAAATCCGACTAGGGGAGAAAAATAAGGGTGTAATGTGTAATTTAGAAGATCCCCAAACCAGATGGAGTCAACAGAAACATCTGACTCGAAAAACAAAGGCTACGCAGAGATCATTGAAGTCCTCGTCGCTTCGCTTAACGACGTTAGTTGCACCAATTTCTCTCTCTCTCTCTCTCTCTACATATATGTACACGCAGACGTATATCTATTTGTACGATCTCATTTCTCTCTCTCTAGCAAAGCACTGGGCAGGAAGAACAGAAACTTGAAGCCCTAGCAAGGCGACAATCGATGAAGATGAAGGTGAAGCAGTGGTAGATAGATATAGGAGTATGTGTATGTATACATAGAGAGAGAGAGATATAGACGAGTTTTGGTATTTGGTCGATGGTCTCATGGGCGCTACGGGATCGAGGCTGGAGAAAGCTCTTGGAGACCAATTTCCCGAAGGCGAACGCTACTTTGGACTCGAGAATTTCGGCAACACATGCTATTGTAACAGCGTCTTGCAGGTTCTCTTCTTTTCGATTCAATTTACTTTGGTTTTGATTTAGTTTTTGGTTTTTGTCGTGGTATCAGTTGATGCCTCTGAATAGGGGGTTTGTTGGCTTTTCTGATCATTTGGTGATTGGAACTCGAAGTACTTGGTTCATACCCAGTCTGGGTTGATCAATTTTTCCTGTATCTGTAGCTTGTGAAGGGATCCTATTCTCCAAAAACTAGAAAATAATATGTAATTTGTGATTTTGCTGCTAATGATGCATATTTGAGGCCTCTTAATTTCGACTTGAATGCATGTGATTGATGGGTTTGTTTGAATGATGGAAACTCAACAGAATGGTTTTTTGGTGGTCTGTTTTGATATCCGACTGATATATGTAAGGGCTTGTTTGCGGTATCATACACGCTTACAGAAATGAACCCATGTGTATTCTAGGTGAGCCACACGGCACAACTGCACATATGTTGTCGAATTTGAGATCTCTTATACATATAGGTATAAATGCCTCTCGGAAAGAAGTTATAATGTCAATTGGCTTTCTCGTATCCGAAGGGAAGGCATCAACCCCAGTGTAATAACCTTGCATGACTGATGCATTTGATTACATGGTGCGTGAGGTGGGAATCACAAATTTATACACACACAAACACCTATATTTGTATGGTACGGCGGGCTTCTGAATTTGTACCCAGCGTTGATAGTAATAATTCAGAACACTGGAGAATACTTTTAAACAAATGTAGTTGTCTGTAGCATATTGAACCATTGATATTAATGCACGTAAATAAGCTTCCTAGGGTCACCCACAAGTGTAGATGTTGTTCCCGTCAAAATAGAAACTGAAGTCCAAGGTTCCTTAAAGTGCCTAACTTACCTATCAAAAAAGATATATTTGCATGTACAGGACTAATATCCATGTCTGGAAAGACTGGAATGTGTGGCTTTGGGGTCTCTCAAACTAATTCATAAGGAAGCTAAGGACATTGAGGTGTGAAGAGATAATAGAGCTAGCAAATAGCCTCATCAGCTGGGGTACAGAATTTGTTGATCATAAGCCAAAAATGGAATTTATGCAGATAAATTTATGAATCTCCCATTGACATTTTTTTCTACCTTCTTTTAGTTTTGAGATCTGGTAACCGAATATGATATTTTTAAATAAAAGGTAGGTGGGGGTTTAGTTGAATGTGAGGTTTGATGGCCATTCATTTAAATCTCATCCATTTTGCTTTTCAAGGATAATTGGAGGAGAATTTTTTTTTTTTTTATTTCTAGTTTCTTTTGTGTCTTTCTTTGTAATGTCTCATTATTCAGGTACAGTGAGGGACTTCCCCATCCTAAAATTTGCGTACAAAATATGGTGACATTAGGTATATGTGTGAAGATAAACTGAGTTAGTTATCGAATATCCTGGTGAAAATTTAATGACCCTTTTTCTTGACTTGCATGAAGGGGTATCTGGGCTGTGATGTTATGGTAGAGCTGTACAATATTTGAAAGTTCACAACAAAACTCTTAACACGGACATGACGAATTCTGTGATTGTTATGCCCATAAGTAGATTATATTTCTTACTTTTGGAGATAGGGTCATTGAAGAAGTCTGGTAATCTTGTATCACGTTGTTGTGTTGCGAGCAAAACTTTATGTTAGAATTTGTCTCACATCGGAAAATTACAACCTTCAAAACTAGTATATGAGGCGAGGTGAGCTCTCCATTTATTGCTGATTTATTTTGGTTAGATGCTTTAACATGGTATTAGAGCTAGACTTTCAAAGGTTTTTGGACAAGACTTTCTTGATTGATTATCACATTTCTTGTGACATGAGTGCGCTTTGTTTTATAGCAGTCCCTACATTGCTGATCCTTTGTTTACCTCTTTGCATGCGAATCAGGGTCGTATGTGTGGGAGAGTGTTAATGCTTGTCCCACATTTATTAATTGTAGCCTCTAAAATTAGTATATGAGCATGGTGGCCTCTCCACTGTTCACTCACTGAATTTTTTTTCTCGAGTTGTATGCGTTAACACTTCCAAATGCTGATCTAATGATGTTATGGTTTTGTTGTTTTTCTCAAGCAGGATTGTCCCTTTAGAATATTGCCTAATAAATTATCCACTTTGTTTATATTTTGCAGGCACTTTATTTCTGTGTTCCATTCCGTGAACAGTTATTAGATTACTATGCAACTAATAAAAATCCCGGGGATGCTGAAGAGAATCTTCTTACTTGTTTGGCTGATTTATTTACACAGGTACCAAAGGCAGTAAAGATGAGGTGCTTCGGTCTTTTTATACAATGATGCACCATTCGCCTGAATGAAATTCATCTTCTTAAATCATAACTTATTTTAATCACTAATAGTGTTAACTATAATGATTTTGCTTAGTTTGGTGTTCTTCCTTAGATAGGAATATAGCCAAAATGGTTCCATTTGAAACATAACTTTGAAAAGAGGGCTTTTGGGGTAAGATAAAAGATATATTTGCTTTGCAAAACACCCTTCTTTCTCCTTGCCTTCGATTATTTACGTCTTGCTTTTCTTTTCTCCACCCCCCAGGTTTTCTTAAATTCAAATTTTAAACCAATTGTTGGCCTTAGAGAACGTCTTCAAAATTGCTATTTATCAAGCTAACCGCAAAATAGGGCTTGGTGATATTATTGACTATGTTCAAACTGAACAGTCTCCCTTCCCCCTTTTCCTTGTTTGAGATTCTAGCTTGTAGGTTGCCCTTTCATGTCATATTTGTTGCTTGATATCGTATTGAACAAAGCCAAGGCACATTCACAAGTTGAAAGTTTCTGCAAAATTGATTTTCATTATGGTTGTTAAAGTTGGTTCGATAACTGCAACAGCTCGACCGAAATTTTTTAGACACTGATGTTCTGGTTATCTTTTGTGTAGATAAATGCGCAGAAGAAGAAAACAGGTGTCATTGCTCCAAAACGGTTTGTACAGCGAGTGAGGAAACAAAACGAGGTTTTTCGAGGGTACATGCATCAGGTATGATTTTAACTTTGTTAAGTGGTTTTGTTAGGCGCAAGACAATACCCTTAAACCCAGTAACCTTGTTTTTTTTTTTTTTTGCCCCCTCTTTCTCTCAAGTGTATTTTTTATGCTAGTAGTGAGAGAGCTCTGTCCTGTATGTCATGGACTAACATATCACTTTGCTACTTAACCTTTGTGGCTTCGCAAGTTAGTTAATACAACATCTCTTATCTGAAATTCGTTTGTTAAATATTGTACTTCAGAAGTGAAGTATCCATTTACTTATTTTTATTGTAGTCTTAAAAAAGGTCTTAGAAATCAAATGACAATCGAAAACCTGAGAATGCAACTGTAATCTAAACGTCCAGATCAGATATTTCTTATTAACTTCCTACATTTACTTGGTGAGGATTTAGTATTTTTTACAGTATTTAACAGACCCTCGTGGTCTTGTTTTCGCTTGACCTCTCAGTTCATCAATTAGAGTTATCCTGTCTCTGATGCTCAAATACTCGATTGGTAATAAATAGATGCCACGAATTGTCATCTCTTGTTGTCAGACCAAGTTCTTTTAATACAGCATATGATAACCTCAGCTTGTTTTGAATCTCTTTCGTATCGTGGGTCAATGTATGCCGGAGCTAGGTATGAGACAGAAAAACCAGGCCTAGTATTCAGAGTGATTACAATTACTATGTTAGTAGAATTTGAGCTTGGTGCTGAATTGTTCTATCCTCTTCGTGTGATCTAACAATGGATGTTCCTTCTGTTATATGTGCTTCCCATGGCTCATGCACCATGATACCTGTGCCTTGGCCGTGACTATGTGTGCTATTCATGGTTGGCTATACTTGTTATATCAAGATGGAAATATACTTTTGTGATTCCTTGCGTTTCTGTGCTTGTGCCTCTATTCTTTACGTGCCTCTCCCAAAATAGTATTCTCAGTTAATTTACTGAAGGAAACATATTTCTTGCATTCTTGAATAACATTTACTCTATATTAGTCTGACACCGACCATGGCAATATCTTTGTGCAGGATGCCCATGAATTTTTGAACTTCTTGTTAAATGAACTTGTTGACATATTGGAGAAAGAGTCCCATGCTGTGAAAACTTCTCCAGAAACTTCCCCACCCTCTGAAAAGATTGCAAATGGACCAAAGAATCATGAGGTCAATGGTGTTAAGAAAGAGCCACTAGTTACCTGGGTTCACAAAAATTTTCAGGTGAGTTTATATGGTTTTTCCCTTTCCGGTTGTTTGAAACAGTAACTTCATAGTTTTCCCTCTGAGATTTGAGAGTAACATTTTGTCATCAAGCTGTGTTGTGTCCGTTTTGCATGAGAATGTATCTTTTCGTGCTTTGCCTATTTCTCGTGTGATTTGCTTTTGTAATTCGCTTGGGAATGTAACACGGTCTACATGGATAGGACAGGATATGGATACATCGACGCAACAATTTCGAAAATCAGGATGTGAAAGCAACAACAAGGGCCCTAGTCCAATTAGAAGTAATGAATGTCACATAATCTGGTGACATTTGAAATGATAAGGTTAAATATTGACAACTTCAATTTTATGGAATAATAACAGAAGTCTTTTTACTTTTATGTTGTTGGTAAGTAGGAATAGAAAATACCATAACGTTGTAGGGTCGTAAAGTCTCAAGTATTGTTGGAAAGTTGTAATGCTTGAAGGGGTTCCAACGTAAAAAGTCTGAAAGAGGGAGTAATACGTAAAATCCATATTCCACTGTTTTCATTTTTGGCCCTCATTTCCTTTTTTCCAAGCTCTTGCTACGATCTTCAAGATGTCTTGGGTATGTCAATGCAAGAGGCATGCGTGATCGAATGTGTGTCTCAATTTTGTATCAATAACCAGATGCAGGCAGCATCTTACACGTTTCAGATATGGATATAAGTCTTCAGAGCGTGGGCAGGTGCAAACGAGCCAAGTCGAGCTTTATAGAGCTCGAGCTGAACGAGCCCAAAATTGAGCTCGAGCTGTGGTCGTTCGTAAATGAGCCGAGCTAGAGTAAATAACTTAACGAGCCTTCTTAAAAGAGCTGAGCCTATATAAACGAGCCGAGCCGAGCTTTACGGAGCTCGTTTACTGAACAGGCCCAATACTCGAGCTCGAGCTCGGCTCGATTACTAAACGAGCAGAGCCGAGCCTTAATGTGCCGAGCCACGAGAGCAGCTCGTTCGTTTGCAGCCCTAAGCGTGGCCGTCCTCCTAGCCTAGTACTGTGGATGTTTGATGTTTTGAAGGACTTACTTGGACAATGTATGCTACCGGCTACCCTTATGGGTAAGTATGTTTTGTTGTTTGACTTTGACCCTACGCTTATACCACTTGCTGCTGACCTTAATGAGTCTTTTGATGCTGTTTTGCCTTCTCTACGAACTGATGACCTTAGTGAGTTGCTGATTGCTGCTAATGCAGGGTATTCTTACCAATGAAACAAGGTGCCTAAGGTGTGAGACTGTAACGGCAAGGGACGAGACTTTCTTAGATTTGAGCCTTGATATCGAACAGAATAGTTCAATAACGAGCTGCCTAAAAAATTTCAGTTCCACAGAAACCCTGAATGCGGAGGACAAATTCTTCTGTGACAAGTGCTGCAGGTAAATACTCTATCTACTTGAGTCTGGGACTAAAATTGGCCGTGTTAGTCTATGTTCTCTGTTCATTTTTTCAATTGACTTCAGAAAAGTAGTTGGAGTCCCTTAGTAGCAGGGAGCTCCTAAAGTGGTGCACCCAACTAAGGAGCATGATGGGAGCGAGCTCCCATTTCAGGGAGCGTGATTCTGCGCTCCCAACTAAGGAGCTTGATGGAGCACTGCTGCCATTGAGATGGGAGTTCGCTCTTTACGAAGTGGGAGCTTTTGTGCGATCATCAATTTAGCTCATTCATATAGCCTCAAGTCATGATATCTTGAAAAGAAAATCATACATTCTAACACTAGCCAATTTCTTACACTTAAGGTAGACTTGGTCCGTAATTTTTACTCCGTGAAATGATTGTGTTTTAACCTGTATATTCTATGCTACATTTTCAATTTAGCTTATTTATATAGCCTCAAGTCATGATATCTTGAAAAGAAAATCATACATTCTATCACTAGCCAATTTCTTACACTTAAGGTAGACTTGTTACTCCCTGAAATGATTGTGTTTTAACCTGTATATTCCATGCTACATTATTTTGTAATATATGTTCACGTTCCTTTCACACTCCCAACCTTAGGAGCTTCTATATTCCCCCGCTCCTACTTCCACTCTCGCTTGGTGCAATTAAGAGTTGGACCTATGTCTTTTAATTTTCGGACTAGGATAAGGTTTCCCTCAAAAGTCGTCCCATAAAATCTTGAAAACTTATTTTCCTTTCCCAGATGCTTTGACTTTAGGACTATGTTCAGTTTCCTCTCAAAATAGTGTACTTTCACTAGTTCACTCCACATTTAGACAACCATATTTTTTAATTCCCTATGAAATCGCTGGTTTGATGGGATGGATCAAAAGGAAAGAGCTCATAGAACATAAGACTTATTGGTCAAGCTAGAAAGAGGGAAAAAAAAAAAAAGGATCATATCTTTAAGCTGGGGAATTTGATTGTTGGAGAACACGACAGGAAGATGGGTATCCTTTTCCTTTAGCTCTTGTTCAGCTGCAGGGAAAAAAGAAAGGAAAGTAAGGTATGGTCTATGTTACATGGACTCGGGTACGAGTATCGGGTGCGGGTGCATGTCCAAGCGTCGGACCTTCCTACACTTAAATCTTAGGATACTGGGATATGTGTCCAATAGTGGGATACGGGTACGGGGACAAGTTCTGAACACATGTTTGTAGTATATATTGCATGACTAGAGCAGGTTATATATTGTAAATTATACTTAGTAATGTATTTAAACAAGAAGAGTTAAGAAAAATGTGTTTTTTCTATTTCATGTGCATGTGAAAGTCTAGAAATATCGCTTTTCTAGCTAATTTGGTACTCCCTCCGTCCCATAAAGTTTGTCCGGCACGGAGTCCAAGAACTAAAAAAAAAAAGACTTTTTTCAAGAAAAAAATTAATTTTTTTGCACAAATTAATAGATCAATGTTTGTTCTATTATTTTGTGGTTTTTTTGACAAAGAACTAATTTTTTTTGAGTCCTTGGACTCTGTGCCGGACAAACTTTGTGGGACGGAGGGAGTATTCTTTTTCTGTAAATATCATACAATTAGAGGATCCGAGTGTCCAAAATGGATACACGTGTCGGACACAGGACACGGGTACTTCAGCCAAAATGAAGGATCCGTGTATGGTAACCTATAAGTATATAACTACCCACATTATTTGTGTTACATTACTTTTCAGTATGAACCTTGCGGTATCCTCGGCTAGAAGTTCTCCACCAGGATTAGTTTTTCCTCGTAACATGTCCTGCAATTGAGATTTTACAGGACTACTATTTTCAAAAAAGGTTTCCTGCACAATTTAATACTGTCTTTGTTTCATTCATTTATTTACTTAGTTTATGAGTGGTGGGTGTAAAATGTATTTCATTTTCCTTCCCTTTAATACTCTTTTTTTGGGGAGTATTTTTATCCATCGTATTGTTGACAATTTAAAAAGCTCTATTAACATAACAAAACTAATTTCATCTTCCTCACGAATGCACAGCTTACAAGAAGCCCAGAAGAGGATGAAGATAAAGAAACCGCCTCAGGTCCTTGTTATTCACCTTAAGCGATTCAAGTACATGGAGAACCTCGGTCGGTACAAGAAGTTGTCTTACCGCGTTGTGTTCCCACTGGAGCTTAAATTGAGCAACACCACAGAGGATAACGACTCCGAATACTCATTATTCGCCGTCGTCGTTCATGTCGGAAGTGGGCCTAACCACGGGCACTATGTCAGCCTCGTGAAAAGCCATAACCATTGGCTCTTCTTTGATGATGAGAATGTGGAGATTATTGACGAGTCAGCAGTTCAAACCTTTTTCGGATCCGCTCAGGAGTATTCGAGCAACACGGATCATGGGTACATTCTCTTCTATGAGAGCCTTGCTGTTACTGGAAAGAATTAGGAAGGGTATTTTCGTATCCTCTCCTCTCGTTTCTGTTTCTCTTTTATGGCATTCTAAGTATCTCGGATATTTTGAAGGGTTTCTGTGTACAGTGGATGGCGGAAATAGGCCATCCTTTTTGCATGTCTGACAATAAAGGAGTGCCAATCTGATCATAAGAGCTTCACAGGAACTGTTTTTTTCCCTCCAGTTTTATAAGGATCAGTAGACTTGTTACAGAAATGAAATGAGTTGTACTACAATTGATCGATCTGCTGTCTTACTTGTTACTAGTTTTTTTTTTGCTGGAAATTTTGCAATCCCTTCTTTGGCCGAATTTAGCTAGAATTCTTTTTAGGCGACTAATTTAGCCTATATGTTATTGGCGTGATGAATCGTTTCATGTTACTTTGTTCTAGAGGGTTTTCCTATCAACCTTGTGGATATGTTCTGTGTGCCCTAGCTCAAAAATGGAAGTTGTTCTTCTTTGGTTGAGATTTCGCATCTGAGAAGGCATTTCAAGGTTTCATTGTTACTTTGTATTTTTTCGTTTTTTTTCATTGTTTTCCCCTCTCTTTCTTCCTTCTCCTCCCCTCTCAGTCCGCCCGACGGTTCTGGACTTGATCTCTCCTCTCCTCTCGTTTTGTGAATTTGGGTTGAGATCATCTGTCTCCCTCCTGAGAGTTCTCCTTCGATTTTCATTGTATCTAGAGCTCCTGTGAACGATGGCTTCTTGGAGGCGACTGTGGTGGAGTTCCCCCAGTAGCAGCAGCGGTGACGATGGCTACGGCAATGGCGGTGGGCTTGTTTCTTCCAAAACCCATTCTTGAGCGAACTCGAGGGTTTTCCACTACTGTTATTGTTTGTTTTTTTTTTTTTTTTTTTGCAGCTTTCGAATTTTTGTATTGTCGTTTTTCTTGTATTTTTGGACTGGTGGAGTCCTTTGTACTTGTTTCATTATTATGTTTTCTTTTTTCTTTCTCAAAAAAACTAGTGTTTCGATGATCAATATTTATGGTGTGTTCGGTTCTTTGACAAATGAAAACAACTTACCGTTTTGTTTTTTGAAATTGAAAAACAACTTACATTAAAGATCATGTTTTGTTGAGGAGCAGGATTCCAAAGACCTTGTTCATGTGGTGTTGGTGATGGTTGATCTTTTTCTAAACTTGCTATTCCAACCAAAGGTATCATATCAATCTTTTTCCCAAGTGTGAAATAATACAAAATACTTGTTGGGCTTCAATCGAATAGCTACTTGCGCGCAACACGTGGCTCGGCTCGTTAAGATTCGGCTTGACTCGTTTAGTAATCGAGCTGAGCTCGAGTTTTAAACTCGTTTAGTAAACGAGCTTGGTAAAGCTCGGCTCGCAAAAGCTCAGCTCGTTTATATAGGCTCAGCTCTTTTAAGCAGGTTTGTTAAGTAAATTATATTGGCTCGGCTCTTTAAGGGCTCTACTTGTTTATGAACGAGTTGAACTCGAGTTTGATTTTTGGCTTGTATACTAAACGAGCTGAGCTTGAGCTTTATAAAGCTCGACTCGTTTACACCCCTACTTGTTGATAGTTGAATTGGAATCTTTCTTGTGTGGGATTAACCCTGGTTTTATTGGTTCGATTAAGTTAATATTTTCATTAATAATTTACAACTAGTTACCTGTAAAATGATTGATTTTTGTATTGTTAAATAGTAAAATTGTAATTGATCCCATCAAAGATTGCATGAGATTGCTCTACCATTAATAAAATAAGGTGATGTTAGTTCTAATGCTTATAGTGCATCTATAAGGAAGAAACTTCGCCATTTCTTTTTTTTTTTTTTTGAAACTCATGGCAAATAGTATTAAATCAGCCCGAAGGCAATACAGATTTCATCGCAACAAGATGGAAAGAACCAAAGCTACCAACAAACTAGACCCGAGCACAACACTAGCAGGCTCAATGACACATACTGCCTAAGCAGACCAACAACGAGATTGGCAACAGAGCCTGTCAAAGATGCGGCAGCAAATGATCCAAAACAGTTCATTATCAACACATAATATACTGCGACAAAATTTTCATACTGAAAGTGGCAAGTAGTAGTACTACAAATCACAAGCCAATAAAAGAGAGAAAACCAAAAGTGAGATGTGAGGTTTGGAGAAACAAAAGTTGAACGGGTGGGTGGGTTGTGCAAAAACCAAAAAGACAATTGGATTAGAATTTAGTCCTACTCTAATCAAAAGCCATTGAAGAGAAAGAGCCCAACATATGATAATCATATGCCACAGTGTGTTTCAGCTTAATAAGTCACCTGATATATTTTTTCATTTTTATTTAATTTTCTTTTGCGTTTATTAGTTTTTCATTAACTTTTTGTGTATTATTAATTTGTCTCGACGAAAGAAATAAAAAAAGTAAAGAATTATGATCTACACTTAATTTTTTTGAATAAAGACAAAAAAAAGTCAAAAAAGACAAATTTTTACACTTTTTCGATTTTATTCATAAAATCGAGAGTTCTAATCATAATTTTTTTATCTTTTTCAATTTCTCTCGTCGAGACGAACTTATAATACACAGAAATTTAATACAAAATTAACAAACACAAATAAAAATAAAAATAAAAAGTCAAAATGACTTATTAGACCAAAACATAAGTTAGTAGTTGCAGGTCTTAAGAAATCGGCACAATCGGACCCGATTAAAGGAAGCCACGTGTCATTTACATAAGGGCCGATCTCAATGACGTAGCTTAATTTACAGCCATGTACTACACCGTTGCATTTCCCGGGAACTTGGAGGAAAAGTAAGGGCAAGATTCGTTAAACCCCGCAAATTCAATGACCAAAACGGTCATTTCACAACGTCGGCCAGATCCATCAGTCAACTCAGCGAGCACACGTTTTCCACGGTCAAAGGCCCCACTCGACCCCACACCCATCTTCACCGTCCAAATCCATCATCAACCGCTATGATGTGTTTTGTTTTTAAAGAGGCCTTTTTTGATTTGATTGGTTTTCTGTTTAAAAAAAAGAAAAGTTTGCGTACGCAGATTTATATGGACAGACCTAAATACATCTGCATGCAAACTCGTCTGATTCACATGCATAAGACGATTTCAGATATATTTGTATTAGAATCAGTGTACGTAAATCTATTTATGTAGTATTGGTCCTCTCTTAATTTGGTTAGCGTAGAAAAAAAAGGTTTTTAAATTTTGATCAATATTTTTTTTGTATTTGACAATATATTAGAAAAGTAAAAGATTTAGTTATGAAAAAAGAATAATATAATTCAAATTTGAAAATAGTTACTAAAAACAGGCTTATTTATTTATTTATTTACAAAATCAAGAGTAGTAGGTGCCAGTATGTGACATCTTAGGTTCAAATCAATGGAACCATGTTAACTTGCTGTATTTCTCTTGTCGGCTTTCTGAGTTTCTCGGATTTTTGGGCCTAAAGCTAAAATAAGGAAAAAAACGTGACTTCTGTCTATAACTAGAAGACGAAAAAGTTAAATAAAATAGGATGGAACTCTACTAACATACCACTCATCATTTCTATTTTTCGGAAGAAAAAATATTAGAAAATGATTCTTGAAATGAGTTGAATCTTAAAAGAAAAGAAAAAAAAAAAAAACTTATTCAAGATTGATTAAAAAAAGAGCCAAAAGCCAAAAAGACGCTGCGATACACTGAATCACAGCCCCCACCTTCTCCTCGATACACTGAATCACAGCCTCCACCTTCTCCTCCTCCGGTTTCGCTGTCGAGAACTGAAAGAGACTCGTTTCGTAACCGCTTTCCACATAATTCATTCACTCATTCGTACGGCACAAATTCTCTGCAAACTTCTGATAATTTCGAAGATGAATCAGATGGTGGCAAGGGCAGCGCTGCGTAGGTTGATCGGCGGCCGTAGCTGTAACCGCTACTTGTCCACGTCCACGGCGACAGCGGCGGCGGCTTCCGTGAGGCCGTTTGATGAGACGACGGCGGTGCTGTGGAGGGGTCATGGCTGGGGCGTAATAGGCGGGGCAGAGTGGAGGAGGGCTATGAGCACGGCTGCGGAGAGGACTTCGACGACGACGACGGCGCCAGCGGGGGAAGAGAAGGATCGGAAGGAAGGAGCGGTGGCGGAGGGGGAGAAGAAGAAGGAGGACGGAGAGGTTATGGTTTCGAGCTATTGGGGAATATCGAGGCCGAAGGTTACGAGAGAGGATGGGACGGAGTGGCCTTGGAACTGTTTCATGGTAACATTTGGATCTGATTGTTATGTAAATGTTCACTTGCTGTTTTGATCCTTGAAATCGATTTTTCTATTAGGACTTGTGCGGTTTGAAGGTCTAATTCGCGCGGCTCGATATTTCTCTTTAATACCGTTGGTAGTTAGTACATAAGTTTTCTTGTCATGCATATACAAGATTGCATACCTAAATTCATTCATGTTTGCAAACATATGCAGTACATGATTAGATATATACGCATGATATGCTAGAAATGGAGTGGAAATTTAGGTTATTATGGTTTTCAGACAGTTATTTGATCCATCTGTGATTGGCATTTTGCAATGTAATGGACCTTTCCATATGTGGGTGTAATGGAGAGAGGATCTTGATTCAGACGTGTAACCTGTCATTCTCCACATGCCTAGATGATTTATCATTCAGGATCTTTGAATTTTTTAGACTTTTGAGTTGTGATGGGAGTGAATTAAGTTCTGGGATGTGAGTCGTCATTGTTTTGTGCATTTCTTATCATTGAGTCATGATGCCCGTCCTAAATTAATAACTCGATTTCATCATGCAGAACTCCTTGAAAGGATCTTTAATGTTAATCTTCTGTGCACTCAGATTGACATGAAGTGACTTGTTATGTGTTTACTTATCGTTTACTATGGGCTGGCTTTTCTTTTATACTTTGATTAGCTCGCGGAAGTTGTCGGTAGTTCCCCAAATTGTTTGCTGCAGTGAAAAGACTATCAGAACTTACCTACGTTTAGCTCATTCGACCTGTAAGTTGACCTTTCCAACCAATTACATTCTCTGATATATGATAATCCTCGTGATCTATATTTGAATTTGGCCGACTCTTGGTACCAACTGATTAGATAGCAACACTCTCTATCACACAAGGATTTTGGAAGGTACTCTTGGGTTCTTTTCAAATTTGACTTGTACTGGCAGGCATTTTACAGATGTCTGAGTTGACAATGAGCAGAGAAAAGTAACGGGTTAAATGGCATCAACAATATGCTATGCCCACATATTTGTGATGCTATTGTGTCTTTTGTCTAGTTCTGATACTGATATTTTTGGCTTTGAATACGTTCTACGATTTACCCAGATTAATTCTTGTGAGTCTAAAATAAGGTGACACAAGAAAGTATGCTGATTTGGAAGAGCAATGTTATGACACTTTCACCATGTTGCTCATATTTCCAGAAACAGTTTCCACAATTCAGCCTTATATGCAATAATTGCACTGTTATTATGTCTAAACGCATCATGGAATATGATGAGCACTGCCAGGCGCAATCAGAAGGCAAGGGTAAAGAACTTGCTCGGTAGGACAGTATAGTTTGGAGAGTGGCCTTTAATTTCGTTGTTTTTTCCTGAAATGTCTGCCTTCAAAGGTAAACTGCTTAGGTGGATGTTTTGCTAGAAGTTTTGAGGTTCTCTTTTCACAGGGTTTGTTATTTGAGAGAGAGAAATAAGTGTTTAGGGTTGTTCACAAACTTTGAAATGAGTGCTGAATTAAGTTGTGGATAGGGATAAATGCTTAACGTGGACATGTTTGCCCAAAATGTTACCTGGAATTAGACATGTGGTTTCTGTTGTGCCTGTTTTCTGCTTATATAGTCGATGATAAGGCTTGGAATATAACTCATCATTTTTCTGTGGGATGGTCAAATTTTACTTCTTTTTGTAGCCATGGGAGACTTACCAATCAGACTTGTCCATAGATCTCGGCAAGCACCATGTACCAAAAACATTTCTGGATAAAGTTGCTTTCAGGACTGTGAAGATCCTCCGAATTCCCACAGATGTATTTTTCCAGGTAGGTTTCCTTTTTATCTCCTATTTTTCTTTCTTCATGTCAATGGAGTCCAATGGTCAAGAATGATCTCCTTGCATAAAACTCTGTGTCTTGAGCTTGGAAGCATGGACATGGACACAGACATGCGGGCGCATCATTCTCCCAAAGTTATATGGACTCGTTGGGAACTTGGGAACACTTTGTATGTAAATTGGTTTATCTTGGAAATTCAGGTAATGAACAGTATTATTTATGTCACAGTAGGACATTGCATACCAGTAATACCAACATTATGAAGATTTAAAGCAACTGTCACTGAATAAGTACTCTTGAACGTAGAATCAGTGGCAGTTTTAATGCTGGTCCAACCTTTAGAAATTGCATTATGACCTCCAAATGTGCTCCCATCATGCGTATCCTAGCGTGTCCCCAAGTGTGCCACCAGAAATACACTATAACAAAACTCGGACACATATTTAAGTGTCTGATAAGTGTCCGAGGTATATCCATGTCCGAGATGTGGAAGGTACTGTGCGTCCGGTAGATGTGTCTGTGCTTACTAGGTATTGAGCTCACATGAATTCCTGTTTTGAGAATTGAATTGTGCAAGACCATCTCTCAGTGGAGTACACTGGTCACTGGGTATAATTAAAATTTTGGTGTGAAAAAGCTAGTTATGAGTCATTTTCTCTCCTATTCAACTTATTACAAATGTACGTTGCTGTATTCTTGGCTGGGCTTTTTAATGAAAATTACTCTTACCGGGAAAAAACTAATTAGAAATGCCTGCAATTCTCTTGCAGAGACGGTATGGCTGTCGTGCAATGATGCTGGAAACTGTGGCTGCCGTGCCTGGTATGGTGGGAGGAATGCTGCTTCACCTAAGGTCTCTGCGCAAGTTTGAGCACAGTGGTGGTTGGATCAAAGCGCTGATTGAAGAAGCAGAAAATGAGAGGATGCACCTCATGACCATGGTTGAGCTTGTGAAGCCCAAGTGGTATGAGAGGCTTCTGGTTCTCACTGTGCAGGGGGTCTTTTTCAATGCCTTCTTTGTTCTTTATATGCTCTCTCCCAAAGTGGCACATAGAGTTGTTGGATATCTGGAAGAGGAGGCTATACATTCATATACAGAATACCTGAAGGACATTCACGATGGGAAAATTGAAAATGTACCAGCTCCTGCTATAGCTATAGACTATTGGAGACTGCCAAAAGATGCGACCCTGAAGGATGTTATAACTGTCATCCGTGCTGATGAAGCTCACCATCGAGATGTCAACCATTTCGCTTCTGTAAGTACCATTGAACTTGAGTTCATGTGTGCATCTCTTTGCTTTTGTTTCCACTTTCCATATACCAGATATGGTACGCGATACATATGAGGTATCTATGAATAGTGATCGACTTCCGGGGAAGGATAGAAAATGGGACGTATTATGGGGGCATCGTTTCCTTTCTTGATGTTAGTTAGAAGAATGGGGTAGTCCAAAATTTCAAAGAATAGGTTTTATTGTTTTGCCCTTTTTTTTTCTCTGTTTCTTTCAAAAAAGTATTGACAAAAAATGTGTCATTTACATACGATATGCTCTGTTTCTCGTAGTTTTATGAGCCTGGCGCCCACTAGTTAGTGAAGTGTCACTGTTTGTTGGATGTAAATGACACATCCTATTGCATGTCAAAGAAATAAGTTTCCCATGGAACCTAGAGGAGTAATTTGCCTTTGGAAACTAGTTTACATTAGACTAATTCAATTGCATAGCCATTGGAGTCCATGAGAACGTCATTAGGTCAATGAAATAAGTTTGTACCAATTTTATTGCATGTCACTCTGTTTGTGGCAAGAAGATAAAGTTGACTCACTTCGTTCAGTCAAACTGCAAACTTCTCAGCAAGTATGAAATGCAGATCTGTTAATAGGAGTTTGACCTGCTGAAAAGCTCAGCCAAAACCTGTATTAGGTGTTCGAAATGGTAGTTTGCGTCTAGGCATGCAGAACTGGAATAGTTCAGATTATGTTGATGCACAGTGCACTATAGAAATTTGCGAGTTCTGAATTTTTTTCTGTAGGATGTTACCATTATGTCCTGAGGAATCATGTCCGACTTTTCTAAATGTTATTTTGCAATTAGACGAAGATGCTCCACGTATAATTTGGGAGTGTTAATGAATCAGTAATGTCATTGACTATATCCATCTACAATGTTAGAAACTATTAACCATGAGTTTTCCACTTGAAACATTTGGAAATAGCTCGTGGATACATTAACTCTCCACGTACAGAAAGTGCAGTTACGGTAAAGGAGTACAAGACAATAATATAACTGTTATGAGTGTTGTCTATCTACAGTTGGAGATTAAGATAGAAAGCTGAATCCTTGTCATGTCTTTCTGCTTCTGTTATTTCCGGGAAGTTCTCCGCATATCCTGCTCGGATACTAACATTTTCCTACATTATTAGACACACAACTTTGAATTTGCTCATTTCGTGGACTAGGACTTGCACATGTAATAATTAGCCCAGTGCTTATTGTTTAGAATTGTAGTCGAGATGTATTGCATTTTTTTCCCTTCTGTGTACAAGCAAGAAACCTACTCTATCCTAATCCAAGACCTTATTCTGGTAAAGGGAGCACCTCACCACTTGGGCTTTTCTTCGCTCTCAAAAGGCTGAAGTGAGAAACTCGAGATGTCATTGAGTTGTTAAAAAAACAGCCCTTATATTTCTAGACCCTTTACTTCATTTTTTGAAACCATATACTGTACTCCTTTTCAATGACTTCATGTTTTGTATAACTCACCATTATTCGTTTTTGTTTCCGTATTTTCCTCGCATTGTGTAATCAAATATAAATTTTTTTTCATACTTTCAATTACATGCGCGTTGAAATCGAATTTTGATCGAACGATGTCTTTGCCTTGCAGGATATTCAGTTCCAGGGGAAGGAGTTGAGGGATGCACCAGCTCCTGTTGGTTATCACTGAAAAGCCTTTAGGAGAATGCCTGTTTCTGTCTATTATGGTAATGCTGAGAAACTTGCTTGTGTTTACTAGAATGATCTGAGAAGCTTGTATGACTCTATGAGCCATCATATGATTTCCCACTCTAGAAGTAGTATATGAAGTTTTAGAAGGGCCATTTAAGTATTTCAGGCCCTGGGATTTACATTAATTTTACATTTTGCCTGGTGGTATATATACTTTTCGAATTGGATATACCTTGATTTCATTGTGTTAGTAGAATAATCATCTTGAATTTGTAGCTGATACGCGACTCTGAGTTAGGAATTAGGGTATAAGTACTTGGTGAAAGATTTTAAGTCGAAGACATGTAAAAAAGGGCTGCGATTTTCCTCAACTGAGTGTCGGAAGTTGTGATTAAATTCGGACGCATGTGATGTAAGGGAAACTTTTTTGTTCAATTGAGAGTCGGAAGTTGTTATATTCTTGCTATCTCTCACAATAAAGACGAAGCTAGGTAGGGGCTAAGTTCAAGCTATTCCGAGCTATGCTATATCGCGCTTTGAAACTGGCATCATTTTTCAGTCCAATCATGCACTTTTTTTATTAGTCCATAGGGAGGGAAATGATTGTCACACAGTACATTTTTCCACTATATGTACTATCGCGTTTTTATTATGAGAGATTACATAATCACGCTATCTAATATAGAAAAATAATACTACCTCCATCCCAAAAAATTTATTCGGTTCGAAAAATGAGAACCCTAAACATAATGCAATTTGTCACGAAAAAGTTTAAATTTTTGTTCATAAGTTACTAGCTAGATATCAATAAGTTCTTTCAATTTATGCAAAGTTCAGTTTGAAATTTAAGCCAAAATAAATTTTGTCCTTTTGGTTTATAGAGAGTTGTCATGTCAGTACAAAAGGACAAATACACAAAATGTCAAGAAATTTTGTTCTTTCCTCTTTCAAAGTGAATATCCTTTTGTCTGTGTAGCAAAAATTGGAAAATCGAACTAAGGGGCGTTTTGGCTTTATTCAAAAAAATTGCATTTGTTGGTTTTGCGTCGATTTTTTTTCTAGATTATTGGCTCGTCATGATGGAAGGAATCTAAAAAGTCAAAAAATATTATAAAAAATATTTTAAAAGTTCACTAAGGACGAAAATAATCTAAATTTTTATGGATAATTGGATTATTTTTATCTTTATTCACAAAAATTTTAGTGTAAATAATTTTTTACTTTTAGATGACCAATAATCCATAAAAAATCGACGCAAAACTAACAAATGCAAATTCTCCCACTTGTTTTTAGGGCTTATTCCCAGCCGGTACAATTTACATGGCCAATGCACACCCAACTTTAATTTTTTTTTGAAAAAGCACCGAAAACTCTACCCATTCCGTTCCATCACGTTGACATGCACCGCACATGGATTTCTCTCTCTCTCTCTCTCTCTCTCTCTCTCCCAACTCCCCAAACCGTATGGAAGCGTCTAAATCCTAGGGTATCCTATGAAAGTGACTAAACCTAAACCCTAGGGTACTCTATGAAAGTGCGTAAACCACTAAAACCCTGTAATAGGAAAGTGCATCATAAACCTAAACCCTAGGGTACCCTATGAAAGTGCATAAACCACTAAAACCCTGTAATAGGAAAGTGCATCCTAAACCTAAACCTTAGGGTACCCTATGAAAGTGCATAAACCACTAAAACCCTGTAATAGGAAAGTGCAGGGTACCCTATGAAAGTGCCTAAACCTAAACCTAGGATACCCTAATGAAAGTGTCTAAACCCTCAAAACCATATGAAAGTGCCTAAACTTCTAAAATCGTATGATACCCTAAGTGCCTAAACCCCCCAAAAAAGTGACTTACCTTGTAGTAACTAGATGCCTCTTTTCTAGACTTAGAGGTAAAAATCTGTTGTTTTTACTGTTCGTACTGGGCTAGGCCATTAGGTGCTTTGGGCTTTGCCCACCGGGTGTTTTTTGGGCTTCGACTCTTTAGGTGTTTTAATTTCTTCAATCTCGATTTGAGTCGCCTCCCCTGTCCCCCAACTTGATGGACTATTGTCAAGTTTCACTAATAAATTTTATTATCGATAAAAAGAAGAAGATATCCGCTGTCTATTTGCTTCCCGATGAACACGGTAGAGCGGCACCACTTGGATTCTTGCAACATGAGTGATGTGCAATCAGAAAGTAAAGTGCTCATACACTAGCAGGTTTAATGACACATTTGGGCAAAAGCATATCAACAAGTTGTACATAAATGCCAAAAAACGGTTCATTTATTTGGGCTTACAACAGTCCATTGTCCAACTCCCACACAGGCTCAATGTTCTAATTTCTCTGTTCATTTATCTCATAGTAGTGCTACCATCACCGATGTGTGTCCGGACATAGATGTATTTAGAACATCCAATGAACAATAGCATTTACCCGTATCAAATAGCTTTGGATGCGTATGTATCCAAATCTTCGCCCATAATGTGCAGTAGACATCATAATTTTTTAGTTATCTTTTAGCTTCCTGAAATTTGAGAGGTGAAAATCGATTTCGCCAACAACAAGTAAAGACTATCTTTTCAAAACGCTACTAATACTTTGCGGGAGCCTTTATGGAGTAACATAGTGTGCTAGTCGATGAGATATCGAGGTGTGGGAAATAGTAGTTTTGGAAGAACAACCCCTTTATATCTTAGTATCAAGGACGGGTGACCACCCTACCCACGTTACAAATTTCTACTAGTGACATTATAGAATTATCTCAACAATGGTTAAGTTCGCCAACATCATCTGAACAATCCAACACCCGCCCACCCAAAAAATTTGAATAAAAAATGTTACTTTAGCAATACTTTTCTGTTGTAATCCTATTTTACTTTCTAAAATGGATAGTGATACACAAGACTATATGCAGTAATAATTATAGCTGACAATCCTTTTACAATATTTTTTTTTGATCTATAATTGCAAAATTAATATCGTGTTTTATATATTAGAGTGTTGTACTTTAATGTTTGCTCACCCAACCATGAAATCCTACGTCCGCCCCTGTATCTTATTGTCCTTTTCGAACCAATAGTTGATCAATAATCAAACAGCTAGGGCCATGTAACTAGAAAGGTCTGAACATTAATAAAATATGGTGGCCATGTTTGCTTTCCCCAGACTTGGATTAAACTAGGAAGAGCTTTCTAGTTGCATTGGAAGAGGAAGCACCTCACCAAAATTGATCCCTTTCTAGC
>JAXBDA010004898.1:0-26732 GCA_036023075.1 Gaultheria prostrata
TATCAAAACTTAGAATTGTTAACCTTTTTGATCTTGTGTAGGCAAGGGCTTGACCACTTGCCACACATGATGCTTGGAGCTATGGCATTCTAAGTGTTTGTAAAAATGCCTCAAAGAACTTATCCCACTATTAAACCCAAATTGAGTTTCGTTGTTAAATCTTCCGAGTGAGAGCAAGTGATTTTGTCTCTCACTTGAGTTATAGTTGAGAGCCATTAAATATCCATAGTCATGGGTGATATAAACTCCTGGACCTCGCCCTCTTTAATTATCGTTACATCTTTATTTTCTAGTAATTTTCAAGTATAGAGAACTCCAAACCAAACCAAAAGTTTGGCAGTCCTAACGCCAAAACCCCTACCGTAAAGTAAACCTCTCACTAGCTCCGATCCTTCCCTGTGGATTCGACCTCGGACTTCCGAGTTATTATGCTACAACCGACCTAGCCCTACGCTTGGGGCGACGCTAATTATTACAACGTTAGGTTGCAAGCAGGTGCTGGAGGGGGGATTGTTGGGCGGAGGCCAGGTGGGCCAAGTCCAGTATCCTGCCGGGGCGGAGGCCAGGTGGGCCGAGTCTCAATTGACTCGTTAGCGCTTGGGAGCGATAGGGAATAAGGAAATAAAGTTGCGCCTTCACTAACACCTGCGGGTTTTGGTGAGATGGTAAGCACTTGATCCTAACAAGACACACTTAGGGTCCCATTTCACAAGCTCGCTTAAGGCCCCAGGATTCCCAGGGCTGGCCCTGATGCATATATGGACCAAAGTTGAAATTTAGTGCTGGGTCCGTGAATCTTTGATTATGCGCTGCTTCTTTTTTTGGTGGGAAAATGTTGAATCAAATTAAATACCAAAGTCGGGATACACAAGTCTAGGGTATCTTTCACTTTGGGCGTCCGCCCATAATTGAATAGAAATACAATTAAGCATTAAATCAATTACATGAAAGCCATAGTCCATTTGGCCACCTAAATTCGCCAAAAGATTTGCACAACCATTTCCTTCGCGAAAGCTATGCATCACTTCTCCCACTTTTAAAAGCCTTAAAACGTACCTGCAGTCGTTCAACAATGCGCTCAAATGATGGCTATCTGTATATGTAGGTGTAGTTGAAAGCAAATCAAACATGACTCTGGAATCTGTTTCAACTTCCAACCCAATCAATCGTATATCATATGCCAATTGGAGCCCATCTCTCATTCCCCATAACGCTGCTGCTAAACTGGTTCTTGTCCCTATTTTCGGCAAAAAATGGCCACCCAATTACCATGATGGTACCGAATAATAGTACCTGACGCCGCCTCTTTATTGTCATTCTGTGATCCTCCGTCTGTGTTGAGTTTGAACCTATTTTGTTCTGGACATCTCCAGCCCATGAAAATCCATTTCTTTGGCTTGCAAAGGATCTTTTACAAATTATAAGTTCCCATTCTTGAGCTGCTGAAATGATATGGTTGATAGTTCTATCCCGGTTAATAGTATGAGTGCCGAAAATCTTATAGTTATTGTTAAGCATAGTTATTTCTTTGATTATGCTTCTAGTTACATGGTTCATGGGTGTATATGCGTATAGTTTATTGTGTGTTATTGTAAAACTTTCGATAAATGAAACCATAAAATTCACTCTCTCACTTACTGGTAAAACACATATGCATAACTATGTTTTCTACTCTCTCACATAAATGTTGCCTTGTTGCCTCGTTTGTTAGTGGGATATATTTTGAAGGGAAGAATGAGATAAAATAAAAGGGGATAAATTAAGAGGGAGATATGATTGAAGGGTAGATTTTTGTAGAATGGGGATTAAAAGTTACTTGGTTTGTTTATTTTTTTTAAGGAGTTAAATAGGGGTCATGTTTGGGAAACATATTTATGTCCTCATCTTATTTGGTTTGAATACTTATGTTCTCATTCTGAAATTCAAATAAATCCCAAACCATACTTTCCCTCCTAATTTTATAAATATTTCTCTCTCCAAATCTTTCCTAATTTATCTCAATCTCTCTCTCCTATCTTTCAAATCTTCTTCTTTCCTAATCTTTTACTCCCTCCATCCCAAATTGATAGTACACTACGAAACGACGTGTAATTTTTACACTAAAAATAACGTATTTATCGAAATAATTTTTGAATTTTTTTTGCACTGTATAAAAGTTATCAATGAGATCTATCAAACTTGCACCGAAAAAAATGAGATCTATGAAACAAGATCCATGATGCATATTTTTTGAGATTCACATTAAAAGATATAAGCCGTTGAAAATAACACGCAATCCTTAAAGGGACTATCATTTTGGGATGGAGGGAGTAATATTTTTTTTGTCTCTCCTAATTTTCTCTCCCCTAAAATCATGAAAACTGTGCAAACAAATACAAAAAAAAACATAAAAAATTCATTATGACCACAAACACAAAAAACATGATAAATTAATAAACCATGTTCACTATACGAATCACCTAACATGGTAACAAATTAGACATGATTCTTGTGTGAAAAATCATGAGTAACAAATACACTATGAAACTTGGAATCAACTCTATACACTAATACATCATCTATTTCATCACAACTCACCAAATGGTAAATCAATAAATCATAATCAATGTATGAAATAACCACCTTTTAAAGGACATGTGAACATGATTTATTGATTTACCATTTTTACTGTATCGAAAAAAAAACCACCATACAAATAACTTTTTTCAAACCAAGCAGTTAAAGAAACTCATTGGAGATACCAAATAAATCGAGACATAAATGAACACATCTATCACAAAATACAATAAAAGATAGAGATTTAAAACCTCAACAACGGTTTTAGTAAAATACATTTAGATCTCAAAAATTGAGCAAGGAAAAAACAACCACACAAAAAAAAAATTCACGAAACAACCCCACCCATGGTTGTGGCTTAGATCTGTGAGGTGTGGTTGCCGCCTTGAGGTTTATGCGCATGTCAACTCCGGCGAAGTGTTGGCGACAATGAACGGCGACAACGAACGGCGGTGGAGAGGGATAAGGCCGGCAAGGGCCGCCGGTGATGGGGGCTGGCAACGGTGTCCGAAGGGAGGAGAGAGAGAGTGGATGATCAATCTCGGATCCACACACACACACACAGGGAGAAAGAAAGAGTAGGTTTATGAGCAACCGAATCCCATTGATATAGAGATTATAATTAGGGGGATGGAAAACCTAGCTATAATTAATGAAAATCTAAATATTTACATACATATAAGGGTAATGAATCGATTAATGAGGGCATAATCATCCATTCAACCGATTTCGGGATGGGAACATATGTATTCAAACCCACTAGGATGAGGACTTAAGTAGAGTCCACAAACAGGATGCCTATATAATTTTCTATAGTTATTTTTAAAAAGGAGGGAGATATGTGAATAATGTATAATGATGTCAATTATCTGTTTTGCCTTTTTCCATTAGATGTAATTACTCCAAACAATGAGTGACAGAGAAAGTGGAGACCAAGAAAACCACAAGGTTTAAATATACCACTTTTCATTATCATGAAGGGCTCAGTATGTCTGTTGGTTGCTTGGTTGTCTCCTGGTCAGCCTTCAACCTTTTGGGTCTCGAGAAGCAGATGATAGTCATAGGTTAGGGTTCCAACTCCGTTGGTTTCCTTTTCCTCGTTTGATGTTTTATCTCTTGCTCCTTTTAATCTTGTATCCCTGATATTTGATTAATATTTTTTTTTCCGTTCAAAAAAATGAAGGGCTCAGTAATTTCTCCATTAACGGCTGCCATTGACGAAAAGGGTTCGACCTTTGATGAGAGTGACAGAGCAAAACTTGGTCAGATCAAGAGTATCCAGAAGGTATGAGAGAGGAGAGGGAAAATGACAGAGATACAATTCTCTCCAATATTTTAAATCCTTAATCGAGAAATCCAAATTCCTCTGTCTAATTAAAATGCACATAATGAATCGACTATTCTATGTTTTGGGGGGTTTGGGTTTTGATCGAATCAATTAACAGCTTAACAATAAATCTAGTACCACAAACACTTACACATAACCCCACTTAATGTGAGTGAGTGTGTATATTTGTGTGTGTAAGTGTTTATGGTACAAACAGCTTAAAGAGGGAGAGAAGGTGAACGTCATCTCCAGTCCCTCATCGTCAACGACTCAACGTCTTCTCTTCTTCTTCCATCACACACACATTTCTCTCTATCTCTCTCTCTCTCTCTCTCATAATTTATGATGATAGTAGCGTAAAGAGGGAAAGAAGGTGGGACCCCAAGGCCTCGTTTGGATGCCGGAGATGGCACCTATATTTGCCAAGAAGCTGGATATGTAATCTCGGCCCTACACATATTCGATGTTTAGTTCGCACAATTGGGAAGCCGGATTTGCCAACGGTGGATTGCATCAGAGGGGAAGCCGGATTTGCCAGCGTTGCCCTTACCCCTATCGTTGGCAAATCCGGGGGAGATTGGGTCCAAAATGCCCCTCCAAAATCCACCTTGCTTTTCACTGTGGAGAGAGAGAGAGAGAGAGAGACGAACCAGAGGCTAGACGACCCACCAACAGCTTTGCTGCCATTCGTTTTACTAGGGAAGGTAGAAGAATGAGAAGATAGAGAGGAAGTCGTTACCGGAGTAATCGGTGCTAGAGTCGATCGATTAGTGCCAGAGCTTATCGGAAAATTTGGGGTTGGATTGTATTTAGGGCTGGATAGAGTAGTTGATATGTATATGTATATGTATATCTCTTTAATACATAGGACACCTCACAAGTTTAGGCCTTCGTAATTACATTTTGTACTTTATAGCTGTATTTTGCTAATTGAAAGTATTTTTCTTAAGGGGGTTACTTTAATTTTTTTCACATAATATAAATTTTAGTTTGTTACTCAGCAATTAAATATTTATAATAAAACTAGGGTGTCAACATTTGTAATTTTTTAATTATTCAATTTTTTCCTTACATTAATAAATTAAGGGCAATTAAGTCATTTAAGAACTTATCCTATCATATCCACCTTCTAAATCTCCCTTCAAATACCATCCAAACACAGGATTACAAATCCACCCTTCTTAGGAGGTGGGTCCACACTCATTACAAATTCACCCTTCTTCTATATCCACCCAAAATCTAATCCGGCATCCAAACATGCCACAAAGGTTTTGAGGTAATTTTCTAGCCAAATATAATTTGGACTGGTCTAGCTGTGTTTAAAATAACGTAAGTGCTATTTGTACAACCATTTCGGCTCCAATCATTTACAATCATTTACAACCCCCCATGTGTATGTGAAGGGGTTGTAAATGGTTGGAGCCGAGATGATTGTACATGTAGCATTATCCTTAAAATAAACCCTTCTTATCGACTTTTATGGCTTTTTTTTTTACTTTTTCGACTCTTAAAGTCTAAAAAGTCCAAAAAGTCTCTTTTTACATAAAAGCCCCAAAAGTCCAAAAAAAATTACAATAAGAGAAACAATCTTACTTTTATATACAAATTAAAGACCAAAAAACTATGAACACCCTATATCCTCTTCCAAGGGGGATATAAATATCCGGGGCTAAAATTTATCCGAGTCTCTTGTGCAAAAAAACATTGGATATTTATATCCCGACAATGGCCATATCTAGCTCCCATTTTTCTCTGCCAAAGAGGCCGTATGGTCAGATAGGGATGTCAAAATCAGGAATATCAGGGATTCGGCATCTCTCATAAATTATACTCTCTCCGTCCCTTTTATAGTATGTACATTTCCATTTTGGGCTGTCCCTTAATAAGTGTGTGTTTTAAAAAGTTAGTGGGTTCATTTCCTATGTTGCCCTTAAAAGTAGATTCGTTTTTAAAAAGTTAATGGGTATTATTATATGGATAAGGGTAAGAGCAAGTGCACAAGACTAGGTAAATGGGTATTTGAGCTTTTTTACCTAGCCAACATGAGAAAAACACCCCTGCACAAGACCATGTAAACCCCAAGGTATTTTTCCTCCAGCTACAGTAGCTTGCTATGTTTACCTATCCACTGTACACAAGCTTTCCATTTCTTTATCTTTTTTCCTCCTCCTTTCTCTCTCTCTCTCATCAAAAGATGTACTTTTTATTTTTTCAAGGCAAAAGATGTACTTCAAATATATTATTTTCTAATATAAAAGTAATAGAGAGAAAATAATAGAGAGACTGGTGGAGGGGGGAAGAAAAAAGTGGATAGGTGAACTACAAATTTGCACCGTTGAGAAGCATTTTTTGCTATCCATTGGTGCACTTGCTCTAAGTAATGGAAAGTAGATGTAAAAGTTGTAAAAGTTGATGTGAGAGAAAAATAGTTGGAAGTGAAACTAATTAAGAGCGATAATAAGTCCTAGAGGGGGGTGAATAGGATGCCAATTTAAAATTTGAACTAAACAGAAGATAACAATCACCAAAACTCCATCTTAATTACCACAATTCAATATGCTCAATATAATGCAAAAATTAAATTACCAACACAAGACACGAGAGATACGTGGAAACTACTTAGGGTCTAAATACCCTAAGCATAAGATCACGGTCTTATTCTACAATTTTGTTTCACAAATCAAAAGGATTACAAAGGTTAACAATTTAGGAATTACCCACAGTTTCAAGTGACACCTAAATCCAACCCTTGATGTAGTACCCCGTACTTCCTCTTTGATTCTGTGAACTCCTCAAGCAACCACGTCTTGATCTACGAAGCAAATCGGCACCGGACTCATCCGGCTCATGTAGTAACCCATGCAACTCAACATGATATGAAAAATATGATTTTTGTGAAGGTCTTTTGAAATAAAAGAATCAATCTAGGACATATGCATGGTGAACAAAAGCATAGCTCTAGATTGACAAGGAAAAATGATCAAACAAAGTTTGGATCATCAATTATGCATCAAGAACCCTAGCAACTGTGCAAAAAATGTTTTTCTCTCTAAGGACAAAACCCTAGCAAAACCCAATAAAAATGTGCCACATACACAAGGAAGAGGCGATGCGCTTGAAGTGAAGCTAGAGAACCAACAACAGGCGCTCAACTGGCGCAACGGAGTAAGACAAGCAAGCGAAGCGCTTGTTAGCTCTACAAGCGCAGCGGGTGGCGCTCATCAAGCACTAGCTGCAGAACCCTTGAAAACAAAACAGGTGCGGAGCGCTTGTTAACTCAACAAGCGCAACGGGTGGCGCACGTCTAGGCTCTAGAACAAACCTCTAAATCAATATAGAGAGTGATGCATGCCTTAGAAAACTTTTAGATGCTCAAACTATAATGTTGGATAGTTAAAAACATGTTTATACTCCTAATCAAAATGATGATATAAAAATGCACACGTTATACCTCTCAAGTACCGAATCCGTGGCAATTCATGAGCATGAGTAGATCTTCAATAGTTTCAACCAAAGGGTGGATGTCTAGACACAACCCAAAATTAAACCTCCCCAAACCCAAAAGAACAAATTACATGATCAAAAGGATAATCGAATCCCGGAAATCGCCAATAACATTTACAGGAATTCTCAGGTAACACACTTAAAAAGGGACGAATGGAGTAATGGTAATTATTTATAGCATGTACAATAGTGTTTAGCCAAAATATTTCGTCAAAATGTGCAATATAAGTAGACACTTTTTAACTGCAAACTTCGACAACGTACCGACTCTGTTATTCTCTCAGTTCCTATTAGATAATAATTAAAATTTATTTCGCATAGAACCTCTGCACAGTATAGTACTATACACATATATGGTGTGACATCCCACATCGGGTGGGTAAATATGGAAAGTATGTGATATATAAACTAATGTTCACTCAGAAATCATTAATCTCAGTTATAACTTCTTAGTCACATGATTAAGTTAATGATTAACAGGTTAGCTAGTGGGGGTGGTATCAAAACCTTCACTAACAAGAAGTATGGGCGAGTGGGGACTTGAAGTACGGGTCCAAGAAGTATGGTCTAACTGAAAGTTGTTAGACCATAGAGCGGCTAAATTGCGATAAATTGTTGATTCCACATCAAATAAATATGGAAAATGTTTAAGTGGTACATAAAACAATGTCCACTAACTACAATTATAACCAAATTATAACTTTTGAGTCAAAACGATTATGTTAGAGGGTTAGTGTCAAAAAATATTGTCCCACATTGCTTAGGACAGGAATGGGTGATCATTTAATATATGCTGGGACTTCTCCACTCATAGCCAATTGATTTTGAGTTGGATGTTTCCACATGGTATCAGAGCATGACTCATTTCACTTCACATTAAAAAAAAAAAATCACAATCCACACCCCACGACAGACCAGCAAAAAATGTTGCACGATGATAGGACCCAAAAAGTGGTCACACGTGACAGACCTCAAATGCGGCTGCACGTGAGGGGGGATGTTAAGAAATATTGTCCCACATTGCTTAGGAGAGAAATGAGTGATCACTTAATATATGCTGGGACCTCTCCACTCATTGTCAATTGGTTTTGAGTTTTTTTTTTGCACGGCGAAAATGGAAATTCATTCAACCACAGAAAAAGATACAATGGATGAGTGGGATAGGAAAAGAAAGGCATCACAACGGGAGGAAAACATCCCAACTAGGTTGGCACCTAACCCCCCGACAATCATATGCCACCTATCACCAAGAAAAGGCATGGTTGGCAAGTGATCAACCAGCCAAGCCACTAACAGATTGATTACAAAAAGACTCCTCGCTGCTCAGTATTGATGCAGCAAAATCGAGCATAACAAAAAAATACACCTCATGAAGAAAAAGACTCCTTGCTGCTCAGCATTGATGCAGCTAAATTGAGCATAACAAAGTCTGGACAAGATAAAGGATTTAAGACTAGCAGCTGCAATTTCAGCAATCAAGGGTCCAGCAATCCAGCAATCCCCATGTTCAGAATTCAAGTTGTGAGGTCATGGATGAGGAGAAGCACACAGCCCAGGATAGAATAAATGGCAGATAATCTGCATATGAAATGCAGAGGAGCAATCCAGATAACAATAATTCTAACGAACCAATACCATGATCAGAAATCAATTGAGAAGAGACACACGGCCCAGCCATAAAGGATTTGATTTGATGATAAGGTAGCTCCAGAAAACCAACCCAGGGGACCAATATACTTCAGAAACGGTGGTGAGTCTTCAAGAGCATCCAAGCATGCCTCCAAAACAGAAACTTCAGATGTTGCACAGAAGATCAGCCGGACAAGGACACGACACAACCCCAAAAAAAAAAAAAAAAAGACTCATAAGATGCACCACTCCCAACCCCAACATATACGACACACCCCAAACATGACTCAGACAAAGAACCAGACACAACCCAACCAAGACACCAAAAAAGACCAAAAGAGCTCCCCAGACACAAAAGAAAGAAAACCCAACAGACTCAACACATAAAACACAAACAAGGAACCACACCCACAGAACCCACAAAGACAAAACAGAAAAAGAGGAAAAAAAGACCCACAAAGAGACACCCAATGGCACACCCACCGACCCCAACAACCACTCCCAAAAACCCACCCAAAGAGACCCCATAATTAGGATGCTTCCAGAATACTTTTGAGATTATGAATGAAATCATTAATTGAGTAATCTCCATGCTCCCACTTTGCCTTAACCCAAAATGCCACTCTAAGCTTAATAAGATCCACCAATTCCATCCAGTTGATAGCTTTGTTTTGAAAAATACTTTCATTTCTCATTTTCCAAACAGACCACAGAGTTGCAAAAGGGATACATTTCCATATCATCATTGTTTTAGGTTTGAAATTGCAGCTCATCCACCAGATAAATAAATGTTCCACATTCAGGGGAGTTACCCAGTGGATTCCCCACCATTCCAGCATATCACACCAAACAGACCACACAAAGGGACAGTGAAGCATAGAGTGATTAATAGATTCCACAAATTCACCACAAAATTTGCACAAAGCTAGATTCTGCTGCTGTATAATACCAACTCTTAACAGAAAATCACCTGTTTTGAGTTTTCCCAATTTGACCATCCAAGCAAAGCATTGAACTCTAAAGGGTGCAACATTGCTCCATATCCATATGAAAGTCTTCCTGTCACTAATTTCCACATTAGAGGCAGGAATGAGGGATAAATTATACATGGAAGACACTGAGTAAGTTTTGGAGTTGCAGGCACTCCAAGAAAGGTGATCAGAACTCCTTTGAATTGAAACATGAATTCCATCGAGGAGGATTAACATTCTCTCTAATTCTTCTTCTTCCCACACAAAGAGGTTTTTTCTGAAAAGAAACTCCCATCTGAATAGCTCTTCTTTTCTTAGAAAAACTTCTGCCAGAGATTCTTCCTTATTAATGATTATGCTTGAGATTCTTGGGTAAAGATTGTTTAAAGACTTCCCATTCACCCAAGGATCATTCCAAAACTGGATTGCACTACCATTACCAATAGAGATACTGATATTGTCACTGAATTTGGCAAAAGACAAGGGGTTCTTGTATTGAATCTGCATGACGTCTTTCCATATCATTGAGATTTTTCTATTGATCTCCGTATTGGGTAACCATGAATTTGGATTCATTTTATATTTCCCACAGATTACTTTTCTCCAAAGGGAAGATTTCTCAGTCCCAAATCTCCACCACCATTTCAAAAGTAAAGCCTCATTCATTTCCCTAACTCCTTTAACCCCAAGACCCCAATCTTCCTTTTTTAGTTTGACTTTATCCCAGCTGACCATGTGAATTTTTCTTTTTAGATCACAGCTACCCCACAAAAATCTAGGTTGAATGCTTTCAATGGATTTTGCTACTCCTTCAGGCATTTTGTACAAGGACAAATAATAAATTGGAAGGCTACTGAGGACCGACTTGATTAAAGTAATCCTACGTCCAAAAGACAAGGCTCTATGCTTCCATGAGGATAATCTTGATTGAATCTTTGCAATGATTGGTTTCCAGGTGGATTTACGTTTAGGGTTGGCTCCAAGAGACAATCCCAAGTACTTAATGGGAAGAGATTGAGATTTACAACCAAGGATCCCAGCAAACTCTGACATTTGTGTTTGGTCTACCCCCACCCCACACAATACAGTTTTGTGAAAGTTAATTTTGAGACCTGACATGACTTCAAAAGCCTTGAGAAGACTTTTCACACCCTTAATTTCAGCTATCTCAGCCCCACAAAAAACAAGAGTATCATCAGCAAACTGTAAATGTGTCAGTAAAGGACCATCCTCACAAATTTTTAAACCTTTGATACTGCCATTAGAGATTGCCTCAAGGAATAGAAAATTAAGACTCTCTACAGCTATAATGAAAAGGAAAGGAGAAAGTGGATCCCCTTGCCTAATACCTTTTTCCATTTGGAATTGCTTAGTGGGTGAGCCATTAACCAGAACAGAAATCCAAGCAGAAGAGAGACATTCATGAATCCACATGATCCATTTATCAGGGTATCCTAGCATCCTCATCATTCTAAACAAGAATACCCAATTGATGTTATCAAAGGCCTTTTCTAGATCCAGTTTGATTATGATTCCTTTGGCTTTTCTCCTTTTCCAACCATCTACAATTTCATTGGCTATAAGAATACTGTCCTGAATGTTTCTTCCCCCAATAAAAGCAGATTGTGTTTCACCAATTACAGAATTAAGGGTGGATCTAAGTCTGGCTGCAAGGACTTTGGACAAGATTTTATACATGCATCCAATCAAACTAATGGGTCTAAAGTCATATAGTTTGGTTGGATTCTCACATTTAGGAATAAGGACAATGAATGAGGAGTTAATGCCTTTGGGGAGCCTACAATTAGAGTGAAATTCCTCCATGAATTTTAAAATGTCAGCCTTCATAAATTCCTACCCTTTTTTGAGCCTTCAATTGGTTTTGAGTTGGATGTTTCCACAAGGTCACATAGAGCGAATCTTCATATGTATAGTGTTTTTTACATAATCTTAAATCAATGGTTTGTTATCGATTCGAGAGGTAAAGAAATATTGGTGTTGTAGTCCAGATCAAGGAATTCAAAGATTTTGGTCTCAGAGTCCAGAGCAATTTTAGGAAAAACAGATGTTATGGTCAATTTTTCCAGCGGTTGGCAGCAGTTTGGTCTAAGAATCTAGGATCTCTGATGTCGTTCAGATCGTTTTTTGCAGTGATTTCCATGCTAGAGTATTATTTTTTATCTCCATCATTGTCTACGCATAGAGAGATGAGGAATATTTTTTATTATGACTGAGATCGATGGGTAGAATGCTTATGGTGTGTGCGTGTTAGTTAATTAAAGGAAGAACACGAGTATCCGATCGAGTTTACAGTTTCTCGCCTACCTAATATTCTTGAGATTTTAGTGGGTCAATCCAAAATGGATAGGGCTTGTTTTAAGTCTGCTAATAGAGTTTGAGGGTGAATGACTTGTGAAACCACCGAGAACATGACTACTTTTCTACACCATCTGGACTTGCATGTGGGGGAGGAAAACAGAATGCCTAAGTAACCGGAAAATATATAAGAATTTATCCAAAAGTTGAAAATCAGTATTCCAGATTCATTCAAGGTAAATCGGGATCATTGATTTTTAAATTCTGGATAAATTTTGTGTATTTTTTCTGGGTATGTAATGGTGCTCGGAGGAAAAAGTGTACCAAACTTTTTGTAACATTATTTTTTTTCTAGTAATTTGTGCTCCGTTTTCCTAAGCACGTACGTACTAATGGTTTATTAGTAATTAATTTGTTTCCTAAGTAAGTACTAGTAATAGTTTTACCTATCACAGATCTTTTCTTTTAAATGGTAGTAACAACTTACCAAATTCTTCATTTCTTGCAAATATCTTTTTTTAAGGCAACAAAATGAGGGTTCGTGGATGCTCTTATATCTTTGAATATTGGTTAAACTAGCAATGCAAGTTCGATGACTCTAATTTAAACTAGCAAAGCAAGATCATGAGTATAATTTGAACTTGATCTAGCTAGTAACTACTACTATAATCAGTTTAGTCAGATTAGAGAAATAATAAGAGAATATGTTGGAAGGTTCATCGGCTTATTGATTGGTTGCACAAAATAGAAGTCAAGGTTACCGTGAACCTCCTGCTTAACGGCACTCGATCAATCAACGGCTTGTAGCATAGCGGTTATATCCAGGTTCTCCCACAAGCGAGACTAGGATTTGAGTCTTGACGGAGATATTTGGGGTTTAGGGCTATAGATAGCTTCTACACCCCTTTTGGACTAACTCATTAACTCCCCCGCTGACCCCACTGATGTATATCCAATGACAAAAAAAAAACGGCACTTGGATCTAGTAGTATCGAATGGGTGCACAAATGGAAGCCAAAATTAATCAAACAGAGAATCGATCTGCTAGCTAGGATGAATCATTGAATCTCTTTTTTTATATATAGATAGATATAAAGAAAATATCATTCAATCTTTTGCAAAACATATGACGTGATATACCAGCCAATAGTGAATTTAATACTAGTACGTACCAATGTATTGAAACTAGCTAGTAGTATCTTTTTAGGTTGAATAAAATAAAAACATGATGACAGATAGTTTGATAGTGATGATATATACATTGTCCGTGGTATCCGCCGGAAGACTAGACTATAGAAAAAGAAGGGTATTTGTGGATACTTGATTCCGTTTGACGGAACATGTATATATGTATAATTAAGCTAGTAATACTACTACAATATTGACAGATCATTAAGTACATATATAATTAAGCTGCTGCGTACCATCGAACAGCTGTGTTTTAAGTTTATTCTTTAAACAAGTCAACGCTCTTGGATCCTCTCGGCCGGTTTAATTTTGTGAAAAAAGTATTCAAAATCAAACCTTCACCAGCTACTAGCTAGCTATGATCACCTCGATATTCAATCTCTTTTTTGTTTGGTGCAAGTATATTCAATCTCCGTATATAGTACGTATCAGTAGGAGTAATATAATAATCGCAGCAGGATATTCAATCTCTGTATATTCAATACTATTCGTTATATTCAATCTCTCTCTCTCTCTCTCTCTCTCTCTCTAATAACACTACTCCCTAGTATTTATATAGTATGTTGTAAAAACCTTCAGAACTCCTCGCTCCCTCCCTCCCTCCCTAGCCTGGCCTCCTCCTCCTCCTCCTCCTCCTCCTCCTCATTTCGTATATGTGGTAGAAGTAGTAGGAGTAAATCCACCGGCCGGCCATTTGATAAGTACTATACATAATATAAATAAATAAATCAAGGAATAATAAAAGATGACCTCCGCTTACAATAACGGAACCGGCGTGCCGAATTGGTTGAACAAAGGAGACAACGCATGGCAGATGATAGCCGCCACGCTGGTGGGCCTCCAGAGTATGCCGGGCCTAGTTATCCTCTACGGGAGCATAGTGAAGAAGAAATGGGCAGTCAACTCCGCATTCATGGCCCTCTACGCCTTTGCCGCCGTCATCATTTGTTGGGTCGCCTGGGGCTACAAGATGGCCTTCGGTGAAAAGCTCCTCCCCTTCTGGGGTAAGGCCGGTCCAGCCCTCGGCCAGAAATACCTCCTCTCAGAGGCCGGTTAATCTTTTCTTTTTTAATTCTAGCTACCTACCTTTTTCTTCCTTAGTACTAATTGATTTCTTTCTGGATTAATTGTTGTAGTATATATATATTGCATGTTGGGTCGGTCGTAATTAATTTTCTTGATCGAATGGCCGATTGAATTTAATACTAACATATAAACTTTTTAATTACTAAAAACAGTCAGAGCTGCCGGCGTCGACCCAGTTCTACCACGATCACACCACGGTAGAGACGCCGATGGCAGTGGAGTTGTATCCGATTGCATCGATGGTATGGTTTCAGTGCGTGTTTGCGGCCATAACGCTGATACTGCTGGCGGGGTCGTTGCTTGGGAGGATGAACATTAAGGCTTGGATGCTGTTTGTGCCATTGTGGTTGACTTTCTCATACACTGTGGGTGCATTCAGCTTATGGGGGGGAGGCTTCTTGTATCATTGGGGTGTCATTGACTATTCCGGTGGTTATGTCATTCATGTCTCTTCTGGTATTGCTGGCTTCACAGCTGCTTACTGGGTAAGTAATACTACTAGATCTACGTTTTCCAAGCTTCTCCTTCAGTATTTATTTACTAGTAGTATATTTCTCGGTTTGAACCCGGCCAATACGTGTTAATTGCTTTCCAATTTCCATTTCTCCCTTCCCTGCTTTTATTCTTAAGTTAACATTAAAGTTTAGACGTCTACCAACAATAAAATATACTAGGAATTTAGAACTATGGCTTTCCGAATTCGGATTCAAGATCTATGCTTGTTCTGTATGAATTAAATTTACATATAATACTTCCCCGTCTCATATTATTGGTCCAATATTCTATTTTAAAATGTCCCAAAATATTTGTGTTATTTTAAAAAGTCAAATTAAAAAATGCGTAAAATTCTACAAAGTATCCCTCATAAATGATTACAAGTAGTTTTCAATGAAGAGAATAAGGAGTAACATTGAAAATCTTAACTAATTAAACTTCCTAAGAAGACAGGCATTAATTGCATATTATCTTAATTAAAAAGTTAGATTTCCCGCATTATGAGACAGAGGGAATAGTCGTTTCTCATATATTCATGAAAAACCACAAACAAAGGGTTAAGAACGGAAAAAAAATTTGACATCCAATTCCTTGTTGACATGTTAAGGGCATCTCCTGTTGTGAAGTTAAAAATGTGGTGTTATATAACACAAAAGTGTAAAAAGTGGATCCCATTTGTGTATAGTTATGACACAATGTGTTGTTAATGTAAGAAGTGTTACAATGATGTTGTTAAAGTATTGTTAGGTAATGTATATAGTCCCACTTTTTTCTCTCTCCTCATTTCTTCCCCTCTCTTTCTCTTTCCTACCTTCCGTTTCTCTCTCCTTGTAACAGGTCTGACCCCACCTTTTTCCCTTCTCTCTCAGCCTTTTTCCTCCTCTCTCTCATCCATTTCTCTCATGCCACTGACACTAGGAAAATATAGCAGTACATACACAATTATGCATGTCAGTAATGCTCCACTAACTTTTGGCATCTCTCATGCTACTGACACTAGGGAAATATAGCAGTACATACACAGTTATGCATGTCAGTAATGCTCCACTAACTTTTGGCACATATATTCATGTACTAACACTACTATTGGAACACAAAAAATGAAAAAAGGTTAGCTAACTGTCTATTTCTTACATTAACAGTGTTACTGGAGATGCCCTAATAGGAGTAAGTATTTTGCGTCAGAGGCACTGGCGACTCCATGTACAGAATAATGGGGTCAGGCAACCCACGGAGAAAAAATATTTTGTTATTACTATATTAAAAATATATCTTATTTTGCAAATGACCCCATTAAAATTCGATATTGACACCGCACAAAATAGTTTTCTAATCGTTGAAACTACTAAAAATTATGAGAAAATACCAAACGAAAGGACTAAAACTCATTTGATGTTGCTACCACACAAGATGATTTCTACTCTTGAAACTCAGTAATTGTTAAACAGATAGAATACCAATCAAATGGCTAAAATACAGCTCATCTCTTTAGTCTTTAACATAGAATTCTCAATACAACGGTTATTTGTAACGCTATTCTCACATGACACATGGGCCCCACTTAATGTCAGAGGGCGTTACAGTTAACCGTTCTATCGAAAAAAAATCAGTCTTCACCCCCTCCGATCTCTCTTTGTCCGTTTGTTGGGTAGTTGGAGTCCTCGCTCTTGCAGATTTAGTAATTATTTCTATAATTTATGTTGATGTTTATTAATAACCCCATGCTCCCGAACTCCTGGAGTCGCCATTGGTCAGAGGACCCCATACCCCAAACTGTACTAGTGGGATTCTTTTTGCATTAGACTTGAAATTGTTGAGATTGACTCTTAATTAATTAAATCTAAGCAATATGTATCGAATGTTTTGCCCCACCAAGAACCGTTTGAGATATTCACGAGAAGTCGGATTTGTAGTTTTTTTTTTTTTCTCGACTTTATCCCTAACGGAATCGCACTGGAAAAATTAAAGAATGTTTGATTTTTTTTTTTTTTTTTTTTTCGAGGGGACCAAAACTAGTTTTGGTCTCGTTGTGGCCTTGTAGTGGCATTTTGTTGTGTACGTATCATTATTCTTTTGCAAAAGAATTGGAGCTTTTTTTTGGAGACCTTTGCTTAGTTATTTGAATACATGATTCCTCCACGTCATCCCATAGTTGTCTCTTCTTAGGGGGTGTTTGGCCACCTCCTTTTTTACTTTTTTCATTCTTTTTTTTTAATTTTGGGTGTTTGGGGAATAACACCCAGAACTCATTATCTCAAAACTCATTTTTCAATTTGATGAAAGGAGAGGAGAAGTCAAAACTAGGTTGGGAAGAGTTTTTTGACTTCTCATTTTTCACTTTCTCATTTTAATTAACAAAAAGACCTACAAAATGTATTATACCCACATCTCCCAAACACTACTACTGTTGCAAAATGCATTTCTTTTAAACACTTCTCCCAGATTCAAAACACATTCTGACCATAATTCAAAAAATTAAAAAGCCAAAAAATAAAAAGGTAAAAGATAGGCTTCCAAACACCCTCTTATTTCTTTACCCATTTTGTGTATGAACCATGTATCAAGTAAATTGCAATCGCATTATCGTGTTTAAAGATTGTCTGCTTCAAAAAAATTCACGCACTCTTGTAGCTGCAATTCACTCGGTACATGAAAATACCCAAAAATGGGTACAAAGAACCATATTTAGTTGTGGTAAAGAATAACCATCCTCGGTACTCTTATTTCATCTATTCTCTTTAGAAATATATTGGTTCCTCGATAGTAAATGTTGGTGTGGGGATGGTGAGTTTTGATGTGGACATTATGACTATTGGATGGAGCTAGGTAGTAATTAATTTTGGTGATGAAATTACTATTATTTAGGGTGGGTTTGTCAAAAGATTTTAGTAATTCATTTGCTAAAATCATGATTTTAGCAAATGAGTTCAGCAAGTGATAAAATCATGGTTGACTCTAGCTAAAATTAACCATGATTTTAGCACCTGGTGAACTCATTTACTAAAATCATGGTTGATTTTAACAAATGGATAGATAAAATCAAATGACAAACTCAGCCTGATAATCACATAATTGGTACCACGTGTAAGAAGCATGAAACTTAAATGCATGTGTGGAAAAACAAAACATGGAACAAATTGGGACACGTAGATCCTTCCTGGAGTATATTGAAAGCAAATACTCCTATTCCTGTTCCTGGTTTCGTCCTCTTTTTCATTTACCGTTTTTGCCTTTCGGCCTTGTTCGGATTCCTTTTTTCTCTTTTGGTTTTTGAGTCTTTCCTTCCATTGACGTGATTGATGGGAGATTGACTTTTCCACCTATTCTCTCTGTAACGTGTGATTGTGTTATGTTACACAATAATCCTATCGGTATTGATAATTTATCGCCACGCGGGACCCATCTACGGGTTCTACAAAATTGATCCACATCATTCATTAATTTTAAATTATTATTTGCACCGCCCAATAAAAAATGAGCTCAATCAAATATCTACAACGCATCAATTTTCCATTCATAATAGTATAGGATTCTTGGTTCTGGATGAAACATTGGTAAGTTAGATTAAACACTTATACATATCCAATTGAACTCAATTTTTGCGGAGCTACTCGAATGCATATTTTAAAATTAATGAACAGTACAAATCAAGTTTTTGAAACCCGTAGATGGGTCCCGCAAGCTAATAAATGGTTAGTACCTATAAGATTCTTGTGTAACAAAAGACAATTATACCTCCAAAGAGCCAGAGAGACTACTGGGAAAAGTCAATAGAAATGCTATCTCTCAATCACTTCCATTGTATGAAATAACCCAAAAAAAAAGAAAGAGAATAAGGATCCGAAAAGGCCATTTCCGGCTGCTGTGCGTTTTCCCCGACTGGGCCATACCTGTCGGTGTCTGAAATGTTAACGTTAATTGGTACTACTTGTCCACTGCTTGCAGATCATGGACATAATCTCGCCACGTAGTAGAGCTTCTCCTTCATGCACGTTTGTCTGGTTCAAAAAAAAAACAGTCCAAATACAGATACAATTCAATTGATCATCTTCAAAGTCGTCTTCTCCCAAGAAAATCATATCCTCACATGTTCTCACCTTCTGTTTAGTTTTGTTGTTCTCTTGCAAATAGGTTAAAAGGCTATGTATTAGTTGTCTTTTTGTAATATTATGGCATAGTGTTTATTAGATGCATCATGGGGTTTTTTTGGATCCGGATCCTCCATGAGAATTATTTTGTATGGATCTTGTGAGAATTTTGATGTGGGCTTGACAACACCACATAAAAGAGATCTAATAGCTCATAACCCTTTCCTTGTCTCTAAATCAAAACGATGCCGTTTCATAGGAAAAAAATGTGACGTAAGGGAAGCCACGACCAGCAGTTTTATTCTTCCGTTTCTGTTTTCTTCCTGAATGGTAAAAAGAAAACCCAAAGTGGGTAAGAGAAACGAGGAATGGTTAATCTTCTCTTTTTTTTACTGGAAAAGAAAATTTCATTATCATATAGATTAAAGATGAGGGTTTTTTTTATAAATGGTCCCCAATGTATTACCGAAATGTTGATCTGGTCCCCAATGTACAAATCGCGACGATTGTTTGCATTTGAGCACGGAAGAAAACAAGAAACAGAAGAAGAAAATGGCCGTTTGTGGCTTTCCATTTCGTTACAATTTTTCCTAATGAAACAGCGCCGTAGGGGGTTGTGAGCCGTTGGATTGGTGTGTTGTCAAACTCACAGCAAAACTCTCACAAAGATCCTCACAGAAAAATCCTCATAGAGGATCCAGATCCATTTTTTTGGAGGGGTTGTAAAACTCATGAATGGTTTTAGACCACTATTTAATAAGCCCAAACATTGCCCAAGCCCATAGACTTCCTCGACTAACCCTGAATCGCCGAAAAATAAACTTATGCTACAAAGCTTAGTTTGGGGGAAAAAACACAAACTAAAATATTAATGACACATGATAAGAACACAAAGTAATACTGAGCATGAGACTCCGTGCGTGCACGGAGGAGCAAACTAGTTTAATTAACAGAACTATAGTCGATGCAGGCGTTTCATTACTAACCAAGGCACTAGGTGACTTTGTCAGAGGAAATTAATAATAAGGCTTTGGAATTAATCCAATTGACACTAGCATATATCTTAGTATAATATTTAATCATGATGATTATTAGTAGTTCAAAAAAATTTAACGGAGAAAGAATTAAAAGCTTACACGAAAGAGTGTATCTTGTATTTTAAGCTGTGTTGGATCAAGGAATTAAGATATGAATGTATCGATCGAATAGCATTTAACTACTAGTAATGAAGAAAATGATGTTTTTGCTTTGCTACGAATCAATGCAATATTCTTGACTGGGTAAATTATTTGATGATGATGATGTAATTTTATGCCTTTTTTTTGTACATAATTAATTTGGTCATGCATTTGACTTGGATTAACGTGGAGCTAGTTAAGCTAGATTTCACATGCATGAGTTGTGATGTCTAATTAGTTAGTTACTAGTTTAATTACTTAAAATAAATGAAATGAATGTAATAACTAACTAACTAATACTAGTAAAAATAAATAAAATGAAGGTGGGGCCGAGATCGTTAAACGACAGAGAGAGGTTTCCGCCGAACAACGTGCTGCTGATGCTGGCGGGAGCAGGGTTGTTGTGGCTGGGATGGGCAGGGTTCAACGGAGGGGATCCCTACGCCGCAAACATAGACTCTTCAATGGCAGTCCTAAACACCAACATATGCGCAGCCACTAGCCTACTTGTTTGGACATGTCTCGACGTCATCTTCTTTGGGAAACCTTCTGTCATTGGTGCCGTTCAGGGCATGATCACCGGCCTCGTTTGCATCACCCCTGCTGCTGGTAAGTACTGCATATATATATATATATATACGCATTGCTTTCACTTTTTATACTCCGGTTTTTTCTTTAAATATTAATATAGTTCATCAATCCGTGAAATATTCATGTCGATCAGCATATTAATTAACGCACTTTTGAGGGGCTTTGCTCTAATGACCTCTAACAAAAAGGCATATATGTTGGTAATTATTTTCAAAAATAAAGAAAAGGATAAGAGGTGTGTTTTTAAGTGCATTTACATTAAAACAATCACTATATGTAGGATTGCATAGTGCATTTGCGATCGCCACCACAATGATTTCAAAAAATTGCTAGTATTACTATATGAAAATATAAAAATGTAAATATACAGGTATAACTTTGGGCAATTTCGATCATTAGTTATTAATTGATGGATCTGTTTATTGTATATATACGTTATGGATCAATGATCTGGTTGTGTTGTTACGTACGTACGTAGGTGTTGTTCAAGGATATGCAGCCATAATCCTGGGAGTTTTTTCGGGAAGCGTTCCATGGTTCACGATGATGATCGTTCACAAGAGGTCAGCATTGCTACAGAATGTAGACGACACACTGGGCGTGTTCCACACCCATGCCGTGGCTGGCTCTCTAGGGGGGATTCTCACAGGGATTTTTGCGGAGCCCACTCTGTGCAACCTCTTCTTGCCCGTCACAAACTCCCGGGGGGCCGTGTACGGAGGGAAGGCCGGGGGAACCCAAGTCGGCAAACAGATTGCTGGGGCTTTGTTTATCATTGGATGGAACATTGTGGTGACCTCAATCATTTGCGTTGTGATACGACTCGTGATTCCCCTGCGGATGTCGGAGGAGGATTTAAAGATTGGGGACGATGCAGTGCATGGGGAAGAGGCATATGCGTTGTGGGGTGATGGGGAAAAGTACGACATTACCAAGCATGGCAGTGGCTTTTATAACGACGATAATCTTGATTATAAGGCCTCTAGTGGTGCTACTCAGGTGGTCTAGAAATCAAAAATATCGATCCTTGGCTCCTGCAGCTAGCTGCTGGAGTAGTAGTACTACTTAGTCTTACTACTACATTATATATATGCATGGACCTAGCTCCCTCCCAAAAAAAAAAAAAAAAAACCTTAATTATTACTACCTGCTGCTTTGTTGTTGTGTGAATGATCGATGCATGAGAGTTTGGGTTGTGATTGTGATTCTTGTGTAACACTACTTGGAATATTCGGTTTTATATATGTCTATGCATGTACGTACTTTTCTTAATTAATGGAAAACACCATCCAATGCTCCTTTTATGATCACAAGTTAAACGTCTTTTAGTTTCACCGGCCGGGACGAGACTTTCTGCAAATCGTAAGGTACGTACGTACAAAACCTCCCACTTTACGGGTCCCCTCCAAAACATTTACTAGTATAACGCAACTGACTTACGTACAAAACCTCCCACTCATGAACCTCTAAAGGTGCAGTTCGAAAATATATACTCCCTCCGTCCTGTAAAGTTTGACACTTTCATGTTTTTGTTTGTCCCATAAAATTTGTCAAATTTTAAAAGTCAAAAGCAAATCTTGGTAAACTCTTCATTTTATCCTTACTTTTGCACATGAGACAAAAGTCTTTTCACATTTTTCAAGGGTAATATTTGGAAGTTTGAGTTTTCATAATATTATACTTTTTTTCTCTTAAAAATTGAAACTCCCAAAAGTGTCCAACTTTAGGGGACGGAGGGAGTAGTAGTTTTTGTATATTGTTATTTAAAAGCCGAAACAAACGTTTCCACTCATGGACTGAGTGAGAATTAGGTTTGGGAGTAATACTATTTAACAGGAGTTTACTGGTATTGTTGTATACTTTTAGTAGGGTATGCATTTTTAGTAAAAATAAGAATATGAATAAAAATGTTAATTGCAAAGTCAGATTTTGTCCTGGCTTTATTTTTGTTAAAACAAAAAAAAATATTGAATTCCCCCATGGTCTTTAAGTGAAAATCTTTGAGATATTTTTTTTGATGATCCGAATCATTCATCTTTTAAAATGCTAGTTTTTTTATCCGCTTTAAAATGCTATTTTAGTATCGTTTGTATGCAAAATCAAGTTGTTTGAATACTGGTATGTCCCTAATCGGTTAATACACACACACATACACATGTATTGGAGCTAGTTCCGTTGACACAACATTGAAACAACAAATGTAAAACACCCATTTTGGAGTCTCATGCTGATCAAAGCCGTTCAATTTGTTTAAAATATATATTTAGAGTTCCCAGAAAAAATCAACTCATTCGGATTTCGGTAAGGGTTTGATTGATATTTGTTCCTAAATTTGACAGGTTAATAATTGAATGACTCGATCAATCCTTACCGATATCCGAATGAGTTGATTTTTTTTAGGTACTAGATCTTAAAAACATGTTTTAAACAAATTGAACGGCTCCGGTTATTAACGTGGGGCTCCAATTATTATTGTATTTAATGTTGTGCTAATGGAATCGATATATATATATTGAAACTAGGAGTGTCAGTGACACCCCGCCTCACTAGGTGTTCCGTCCCTACTTCCACCCACACAACAAATTAGAAGGCAAACACACGTATAGAGGTGTCAAATGGGCCTTGCCGACCTGTTACGGCACGGGCCCGACACGAAAAACTCCGGCACGAGCACGGTTTGGGCACGGTAAAAGTTGGGCACGGCATGGCACGACACGGCCTGAGCGGGCACGAGCACGGGGCACGGGGCACGGAAATGGGTGGGCACGGCACGGTAGTTGGTCTGGCATGACACGGCACGACACGGTCTAAGTCGGGCACGACATGGGCACGGCACGATAGTTGGCCTGGCGTGGCACGACACGGCACGACACGAACTTAATCAAGCATGTCACGGGCACGACACGGTCTTAGACTGGCACGGCACGGGCACGACACGGTAGTGTCAAGGGCACGGCACGGGCACGAAACGAAAGTGCCACGGGCACGACACGGTATTGAAAGGGGCACGGCACGGTAAACGAAAATACATTTTTATAAAATAAATTTAATTATATTTCAAAAAATGAGGAAAAATGAAAAATGAATTTTTGAATAATAAAAATGAAAATTTTCATTTTTAAATTGATAGGTGAAAATTATTTTTTTGTAATTACACAATATATCACGGAGAGAGAGAGAGTTGAAACTTTTTTTTTTGTGGTAAATTAGCTTAAAATTAAAAGGGGTTAAGCGAATGTGATAAGCACACAAGGGGTTAAAATTTGATCTTTTTATTATGTTTATTATTAATTTTTATAAGATATTGCGCATAAGGTTTGTTTTGAGTGTTTCAGGATAAAACAGTGTAAATGTGATGCCTTTGATGTAGGAACATGCATGAGTGTAAAGCACCGGATCATTTTGCAATCAACTTTGGCAAACATTGGTGGAAGAAATTTGATATAATAAAAAAAACAAAAGAAGGAATAAAGTGGAAAAGTTGTGTCTTTCTGTCGGCTGGGAATCTTGGAAGTAATTGGGGAGCGCGGTTGATACCAGATTATGTCCTACGAACCGCATGGCATGTGAATAAAATTACATGAGCTATACCGTTTTATTCCCGGTATTAAAATAAGAAATTTGACTATTCCGGCACTCCAATCGGACTTCGTTTTGAACATCAGTCGAGAGCATTCCAGACCGGTGCACTGCCAAGTGAAATAATTAGGCTGATTATTCAATGGGCTAGTATTCAAATGTCCAATTTGGATCTCAGTGGAGCAAATTACATTTGTTTATTTAAAGGCAACTGACCGATTCAAATTCAGCTGAGTGCAACATGTCAGTTTCCTGTGCACCCGATCAGCCCCTGTGTCAATCTCAGCCGTTGGTTCCTCTCACACGATTATATTATTCGCTAGCCACACGATCGGAACACAATTATAACGATCCACACCGTTCACTTTGTTTGTCTTGCTATTTTAATCACACTCGCCAAATTTGAAGTCCATCAGGTATTGAATGCCTTTTCATAGGGGATGTTGATTCATTATCAACCGACAAGTTGTCTCCTTCGATCAAGTACGTAACGATAGTTAAATCATTTCATTTTTTGCATGGAGGATATAATCACTCCCACTTACAATCTAGACGGTTTCGATTTGAAAAAAACTGCTCTGATGGGCGTCGAGTCATGCATTATAGGACATTATTGCTCTTAGATGCACCGAATGTGATCCGATCAGGTGGTTGCCGACATTTGATCACCACCGTTTTCGAGGAAAGTGATAGATCTGATGAGATATTAAAAACACCTTGAGCGCCCAAGGTAAGGTTAGGCGCCCAAGGTCCTCCCTGGTTTACACCTTGGGCGCCCAAGGTATCCCAAGGATACCCAAGGATACCTTGGGCGCCCACGGTGGGTTCAGATGCTAGTTTGTGATTTGGCTTGGCTTGGTTGTTTTAGCACTAATTTCGACAATCGGAACCGTTAGATGTGTTTAAAACGTGTTTTCAAGGTCCTAAGCGAGGATTTGGCAAAAAATAATACCCGGAAGGGCTTGATCGGGGTAGGTTTTTGTAAAACTGCTTTACGAAAACCTTGTCCGAACAAGCCCTTCCGGCTAGTTTTTTTTTTCCAAATCTTTGAATAGGACCTTAAAAACACGTTTTAAACACATCTAACGGTTCTGATTTTGTAAAAATTGATTAGGTGGCATTGAAGTGGTGCATTATAGTACTGAAATTCCACGAAATGCACTAAATGTGTTCTGATCGTGTGGTTGCCGATATCGGATGATCATCGATTTGAGGGAGAATGATAGAATCGATAAGATATTAAATCGTAACGGTTTAGATCGAACATTCGGAAAAATGAGTCTGCACCTACCTTTCAATTGTATACATCGAACTTACTTGTATATGAACTAAGCTATTATGTTATAGTATAATGTATGATAGCCACACAATCGCTACACAACTACGACGATCCACACCGTTCACTTTGTTTGTGTTGATGTTTTAATGATTCTCGCCAATTTTTTAGCTTATCGGATTTTGAAAGGCTCTTCATCGCAACACAATTATGACGATCTTCACCGTTCATAACAAAAAATGGCTTTGGGGTCTCCCACTTTTTTGGTCCTGCGTGAATAATCCAAACCGTTAGATGTGTTTAAAACGTGTTTTTAAGGTCCTATGCAAAGATTTGGGAAAAAAAACTAGCCGGAAGGGCTTGTTCGGACAAGGTTTTCATAAAGCAGTTTTATGAAAACCTACCCCGATCAAGCCCTTCTGGGTACTATTTTTTGCCAAATCCTCGCTTAGGTCCTTGAAAACACATTTTAAACACATCTAACGGTTCCGATCGTCGAAATTAGTGCTAAAACAACCAAGCTAAGCCAAAGCACAAACTACCATCTGAACCCACCTTGGGATACCTTGGGCGCCCAAGGTGTAAACCAGGGAGGACCTTGGGCGCCTAACCTTACCTTGGGCGCTCAAGGTGTTTTATTTTTCTTTTTTTGTCCAACTCTCTCTCTCTCTCTCTAAAAATAATTATAATTTTTTTTTATTTTTTATCTTATTTTTGTGTATCCTCCGTTCCAATAATTGATTCCTATTCTATGATGTTCTCGTGCAGAAAAACTTAACAAAAGGAGACAGCAGGTGCTTTCGCTCCAACTTTGTTATTTAATAAGCGTGCCCAAAGCGTAGGGCTAAGTCGGTGGTAGCATAATAACCGGAAGTACCGGGTCGAATCCACAGGGACCGAACGTACCGAGCGTGAATATTGTCTTGCGCGTGAGGGCCTTAAAGCGGC
>JAXBDA010004899.1:0-26731 GCA_036023075.1 Gaultheria prostrata
AACTAGGCCAATGCGTTATTCGAAGTATCTTTTCTGGTGGTCTGGCCGAGTTCAGTTTTTAATGGTAAGTTTGGAATGGGGTGGCTTGATTAAGGTAATGCTTTCTGTTGGAATGTTAATATTAAGACACTAGCTGCAGAAGTAACAGAGGCGGAGCGGCGCGTAGACCTTGAGGCCTTAGAAGAAAGAAGGGAGATTGCAGCGGAACACCAGCTCCAGTATTGGGAGTCAGTGGCCAGGTTTTACAACAAAGGTGTAGTCCCGAGGGAATTTGAAATAGGCGATCTCGTTTGGAAGTCGACCATGGATGTCATGAGGAATGTAAAGCTCCCAAAGTTTACCCCGAAGTGGGAGGGACCTTACGAGGTCATCAAGTCAAGTTCAAGCGGGCATTACAGGTTGTCCAGGGTCAGTGATGGTCATCTCACGGGACCCATAAACGTTAAGTTCATAAAGAAGTATTATCCATAGTCTTTTGCTTTGAGGCATTGTTCCTGGTGAGCCAGCCAGAGGTTATCTTTTGTTTCCTTTATCTGCTATTGTATATTTCATGATTGACGGTTCCAGTCAAATCTTTAATGAAATATGTCATCTTTGGCTCTAACCAAGATCATGAATAGAGTTTCAGTCCATATTACGTCTTATGATTGAATTATTCAAACTAAAGCTGGTTGACCAAAGAAAGTAAAATAGCAAGGGTAGGGAACGCACTAAAAAGAAATACAAAGAAACAACAAAAGCGCAAGAAAAAACAGCGAAGACCATGAATTTCCATAGTTATACGGTGGGATAAATCCAGTACATCACAAAAAAAACCTATACACGCGCAGGGAACAGACCCTTGGAAACTGGATCGCCGACATTAATAGGAGCCTCATGCACGGCGCTGAGGGCATCTTTCTCCTAGACAAGGGCGCTCAGCTCGTCCTTCTTCTTCTAAAGATCAACCTGTATATCCTCGATATCCTTCTGTAACTCAAGAACGGCGAACTCCTTGTCTGCGATACGGGGCAGCAACTTAATCTCCTTGCAGCGTTCATGAAGCCTGTCTAAATGCGCGATGACCCAGCCGACGTCGAGGCCCAAGTCTTCTAAATCCATGAAGCTGGCCCTGACGCTGTTATAGAAGGGGGTACTGAATTCCAGTATCATAGTCAGGTGCAAAGCCTTCAGAAGGGCGCAGAAGTTATCCAACCACATCCCGCCCATCACCTCACTCTTCACCTTAAAACCCGCGAGTGTCCCCGGGTGTTTCTGATCAACCCATTGTAAGATGGGCACATGGGCCCCAGCCACGCGGAATTGCTTAAAGAGCACCCTGCATGTCTGAACAGAGGACTCGCCAATCACCCTGACAGAAGAATCGGAATGACCAGGAGATGGAGCGGTTTGACGTTGCTGAAGCTCGCACCTGGCAGGTGAAGGCGGGTGTGAAGGCACAGAGGTCCTATCACCTTCTGCCATTGCACCACAGTTTGGAGGAGTAGTTTCAGGTGTCTAGACCACCCTGGGGCTTGTAGCAGTATCCTCTTGATCATCAGCGCCCCTCACGGAAGTATCCAACCTGAGTGGCTCACGCGTAGTCTCGCGCTCCTCCGGAATCTCCTCAACTCTACTACCGCGCAGCCCAGCAGCCGCCTCTAACTCTGAAAAATCATCGCGGAAAAGGTCAGCAATAATTGGGTGACCAAAATTGATCACAGGCACATAATCTCCTAAGTTGTGTTCGTGAACGGGGATTAGCCCAGAGCGCGGCTGGATATCACCCCCTATGCTGTGAAAAGTGCTTGTGGAATCATTATTATGAATACCTGCGCCGGGGCTGCAGACAACAGCTCGATACTGACCTGCGCGGTAGAGACAGTTTGCGGGGGCGCGTCATCTTCTTCAAGAGGCTGACTCCCTTCAGACGTTAGACCTTCGTAATCACTGTCAGCATAAGGCGCAATCTCATACCCCTCGCCAAAGCCCTCTTCTGCATTCCATCCCCCGCAGGCGGATCTTCCTCAGATGTATGTTCAGTCACAGGAGGCTTATCAACCTCTTCCGAGACTCGGGCCTCGAGCATTTTGTCCAAGGAATCACTTTTTCGCTCGCTCGGCTGCTCAAGAAATTCTCTCCTCTCCTTGGCATGGGGATGGTTAGGGTCATCGAGCTCTGGATCACCACCAGCTTGTCCAGCTGGCTCAGTACCCTCCTAGCGCGCCAGCACTACGCTGATAGGGACATTATCATCTTCATCACTATCACCAAGCTGCTGGAGGGGCACACCGCGCAACTCGGGAGGGAGGAGCGGCTCTCCAGCGGCAGTTCTGCGCTCCAATTCTTCTGCCAACTCCTGACCAGCGCGAACCATTGCATCACCCCCAACAGGAGAAAGAGGCGGGGAAGCGCGAGGGGAAGATTGCCGCACAATGACGGGTTGTCCAGTATCAGCCTGCGAAAGAGAAAAGGAATCAGAACCAAACAGAGGTACAAGAAAGATAAGAAAAATGAATGAAAAAGGAATAAGGGAAAAGTGAGTGTACCCTTGCTAATCTCCTCCGAGTGCGCCTTCCGACTAGATCTTCAGGTACGTCCTGCTGCGCCTGCGATCGAGTGTGCACCCTTGTGCGAGCGCTGGTACTTGCCAATGAGGATACAGGCACAGCCGTTTCAACACCAACGCTCGCCGCTTCCACGCCTCCTTTCAAAACCAAGCGGCTCAGCACAACGCGCCATCCAGCAGTCTGCGACTTCATAGTTCGCAGGGTTACACCACGCGCGGCCTGGCTGGTTGTGCGTTTCCCTGGACAAAACTGTAAAAAGAATCCAAGTTCTTCCTCCAAAATAAACGATAAAGAGGGGTTACCAACGGAATGCCGAGTGAGTCTGGAAAGCGCTTGTGTGTGACCCCATCTAGAAGTACGTCAGAATAACTCAACAGAAAGTGATTAAAAGCTTCCACAAATTCTGAAGGCTCAGGCCCTGCACCCGGAACTACTTGGTCATACCCCAATTGCCGCGCCACCCTGTCCGGTCGGTATACAACTGACTTGCGGCCCTTAGAGCTCATAGAAGGGAGATAGCATGGGCGGCTCATAGTAAAAATGCTGATCATCAGCCCACGCCTCTCCATCTGTTGGTCAGAGAAGTCGACCTCTTTGGGCACATTAACAGAACTATAACGGCAGATGCCATCCAAAGCCTAGGTGTAAGGGCGCGAATACAGCCGAGCCTCAGTGTCCATATAATCCTCCCACAACTTCGAAGTTGAGGTATTATCCCAGCAAAGTATGATGGGCCAAACAGGCCCCTCCAGCGTCACCTTGTAGCGCCCATCTGACTCCTTAATAGGGCGCTTGCGCTCGTCAACTACTCTTTTAGAAACTTGCGGGGGGAACTTCAGCGCTCTAGGGGCCGTTGAGGGGAAATACTCATAGACTAGCGCGGTCAAAAACTAGGTATGAATCATAGATGCGATTGCATAGCGACCCACTGACCTCTCAAAATTCTCAGAGAGCCGGTCGAGTTGCCGGTACAAATGACCAAGGAAGAGAGGCCCCAGGGGAAATCGCTTCCCTTGGGCAATCTTCACCGCCAAGGGATAGGTAAAATCACTCGGCGCGTCGACTGGGAAATCAGGAAAAACAAAGAAGGACAAAAAGAACACGATGAAGGCAGGCAGGTAATAGTCACCTTCAAATTCCGGGCCATCAATATACTTGCGCCCCGTGGCCCCTATCTTCTCAGACTGGTAATCCCTGAAGAAGTAGCGGATCCAGCTGTTCCACGACGTCTTCTTGGGATCAGTAGAAGCCCTTTGATTCCCATCCTTGTCCCACTGAGAGCCCAGATGACCCGCCTTCTTGTACATCGACTTCAGACTGATTATTGTCTCCTGCTCCCCCATGGAGAACCCCTGTACGTCAAGTTCGGCAGCTCCGCGCGTAGAAAGATGGAGTAGCGCGGAGGTGTCTTGGAGAGTTGGCCCAAACTCCCCCCAAGGGAATACGAAAGTGTGCGTGTCGCTACTCCAGCGCGACACCAAAAAATCCATGTTCTCATTCTTTTTGTTCAGCGTCAAACTCCGGGAAATCTTGATGGCCTCAATGGTGTAGGAGTCCTCCAAAATCTTCCTGTACTCCTCCACCTTCAACACCGCGTCCACCCAGTCACCCAAGAAGGAGGGCGGCTGCGAAGTAGCGGCATAATTCACTGGGCAGTAAGGAAAGTCACCTCTCTCGAGGCCCAATCTAAGAACAGAAGAAGGGGGAAGAAGGTCCGCATCTTCCAGAGAAGCTTCAGGAATAATGGGGAGGGGATCGTCGGGATCACTGCCGATAGGGTCGTATGATTTTTAGTGCACCATAACCAAACCATATAGATTTGGATTTTATCCGAACCGCACCAAACCTGCATTAATATTCATTCCATTAATGAACATATGAAGGAAAAAGATTATATATTAAATAATGTCGTGGTGGGTATAACAAACTAGCAACCACCAAATAATGATTTCAAGTTCCTATAGATACTCCTTAGATTTTTAAGGGATTTAAGAGAAACAAGGAGGGAGATGAAATAAAAAGTCACTAAAAGTTATGAATTGAAAAATTAAAACTATATAGTATATATTATATGGATCGGTTTGGATTTGGTTGGGTATGGGTATGGGTATGGGTTTGGGTTTGGCCGAATATTTGCCAAGACCAAACCCAAATCCAAACCCACTGGGTATCATGTTTCGAAAACCAAACCCGCCCCATGGGTAAGAAAAAAAAACAAAAACCTCTTTAATAGGGTCGGTTTGGTTCGGGTATCCATCGGTTTCTGGTGAAATTGCCGTTCCTATTGGACACCAGCTGGCGGAGGCGAACGGTGGCACGGACTGAGTTTGGATCAAACGATATCGGATTCAAGTTTTGAGCACAGAGGCTTCTTCATCTCGTCGAGACGATAAAAGTGGTGGTCGGAAGTTGGTCAGAGGACGCCGGATGCGCCCATACGGGCCAAAGGAAGGAGGCGCGTCAGATCTAGTCGCACGGTGTGACTCACGCGCGGCGGCCAGAGGTTGAAGGTGACTAGGGCTGACGTCAGCGGTCCTACGGCTAACGCAAGCAACGATCGGAATGGTCAACTAGAGGGTCAAGGGTTCAGCAATACGGGTCAAAAAGGGTCAGACAGGTCAGGAGGAGGGTTCAAAAGGTTCAAAGAGGTCAAGTTTCAGGTCAAAGGTTAGGTCAAAGGTCAAGTCAAAGGGGACCGGTCAGGTCCAGGAGGGCGGCCCGTTTGAGTTTTAATTTTTCTCCGGAGGAATTGTAGCCGGTTCAGTGTAGTCTGACCGGGTTTTGACTAGAGATTGACCAAAGACACAGTCCGCGAGCAGCCAGATGTGGTTTTTGTTCGGTTCACCCTGGTTTTGATGTGTTCTTGACCGGTTCGGACTTGTTCCCAACTCTTCTCGATGTTCCGAATCCAATCTCGGGCTCGGTTTGTGGAGATTTGTTACGGATTTTGACGGTATATGTTGTTTTACTGCTTTAATATGTTCTGTAGTATTTCAAATCAATTGTGTGAGTTTCCAAAGGGTGTTATTTGAGACAATCTTGTTTGCGGAGATGTCAGAAGTTAATATGAATGTTATGGTCCTATTAACGGCGACCAATTATGCAATTTGGAAGCCTCGGATGGAGGACATGCTTTCGGTAAGAGAATTGTATGATCCTTTGGAACACACAAGGGTCAAACAAGGGGAGACAAAGGAAGATGATTGAAAGAGGTTAAACAGGAAAGCAGTAGGGGTTGATTCGCCAGTGTATTGGACAGGAGGTTTTTCATCATGTAGCGCAAGAGACAAACGCTTACGCTCTGCGGAAGAAATTGAAGGAGATGTATCAATCAAAAACATCTCGGAATAAAGCGTTACTGATGAAAAGGCTTGTGAATTTGAAGCTCCGGGGTAGTAAGTCAGTTGCCATGCATTCCAGTGAGTTTCAGAGTTTGGTGAATCAGTTGTCCAATGTTGGGATGAAGTTCGATGATGAGTTGCGGGCTCTGTTGTTGCTCAGTTCTCTTCCGGATAATTGGGAGACACTGGTGGTTTCCTTGGGTAACTCTGCGCCGGAGGAAAAGTTGACTATGGTTATGGTAAATGATGCTATTTTCAACGAAAATGCGGAGGAAAGAGATGGGGGCTGAACGGGTTGATGAGTCACATGCACTCTTTTCGGACGGTAACAGAGGTAGGAACCAAACATGGGGAAACAGAACAAAGAAGGGAGGCGGTAACCGGTCACGGTCGAGGGGGCGTACTTTCACTTGCTACCATTGCCAAGAAAAGGGGCATATAAAACGGAATTATCCGAAATACAGGGTAGAGATTTTGAAAATCCCACCAAAAGAGGCAGCAATGGCTTTTCAAGGGTCCGATGATGCGTATTCATTGACAGTGTTAGACGCTACAGATGCAGGAGAATTGAATTGGGTACTAGATTCGGGGTGCTCATATCATATCTGCGGGGATAAGTCACAGTTTTGGGAGTACGAGGCATACGATGGAGGTCTTGTCCGGATGGCTAACGGTTCAGTGAATCGGGTTGTTGGCAAGGGGACAGTGAAGTTTCGGGTGCCGAGTGGAAAAATTGTGAAGGTGGCAGGAGTACGACATGTGCCAAGGGTGAACAAGAACTTGATATCTCTCAATGCTTGATGAGAGAGGATGTAGTTTTTCGGCGGAATACGGAGTACTTCGGGTAGAGCGGGATATACTGTTGGGAAAGAAGTTTGGTGGGCTACACAGGCTTGTGGATCTGTCATGACAAGTGTGGCTGCTATTAGACAAGGGGCAAGCGGTATAGGGAGTTCAGTTGGGCAGGAGATGCAACAGTTGCAGTTACGTACACGGAGTGAGCCAGATTGCTCAAGCGTTGTGCGGGATTCAGGCCTGAAAGAAGGGAAGCAATTGTTGCAGGTTGTCCACGAGGAAGTCCAGAGGAAAGAAACGGAGGATTTGGGAGCTCCGACAATACCAAAATGAGTTTCTTTCGCTCTTGAATTGCTTAGTGGTGATGGTCTCTCTGGAGTTGTCGACACGGAGGGAGAGACACTATCACCAAGATCGCCGAGCCAGTGAGTCTCGGCCGCACCCGGGGGGGAGGAGTGCGGGCACTCCGGTGACGGGGTGCGGGCGCTCCGGTTGGAGGAGCGCTATCACCTCGGGTTTGAGGTGTGAGTGGAGGCATTCCAGTTGAGGGGGTGTGGTGCTCGGATTTTTTGATTGGCTGCGGATTATAGTCTTGCAAGGATACATTCGTTCGGGTTATTGTGCTCTGGATTGGGGGTGCATGCATGCTCATCTGGTTAGTGACACAGGCGCTTGCTAGAGGTGGATCATTGGAGGAGGCAACACAACCACGGAGTTAGTGAGTACGAGAGAGAGATACACGAGAGAACTTGTGAGGCTTTCATTATAGTGAGATTGAGTGTGAGTGTGTAACACAACCACAGAGTTTTCTCCGGATTATAGCGAAAAACCCCTCCCCGTGGAAGTAGGTCCGATTTGGCCAAACCACGTAATTTGTATGTCTTGCTTTCTCTTGATTTATACTGTGATTGTGCGTGAGGTGCGTGTTTGGGCATAACAGTCTGCTCATCTCTGGGCTTTAAAGGGAAAAATATAAATAACACAAGGCTGGAATATATACTCTCTTCAACATCTGCTTCTGTTCCTTTGACATAATTGATTCCTGAAATGATTCACAAGTACATTTTATAAGAATACCTAGATCATAATTGGTTGGATCTTCATGAGGAGGAGGATTGGACACGAGGTGAGCACTTCGCTGTGATTTTCCAGCTTCTTTAGAAGGAGCATTGGCCACAAGTTCAGGACTCTGATCTGAGTGAATTGAAGAAAGTAATTGACATCATACACGGACCCCTATCCCTATTTGTTTACCAAAACAACTACTGCCGAAGCATTTTTTTTTACCTTAAATGAAGCTAAATGCTTTTCTCTCCATTAAAATCATTGGTACTTCAATTTGAGGTTAGACTTATTGGGAATCTGGATTTTGAGGGATTCAAATCAGTTTATGTGCAAGCACAAGTACATAAGCTCAACCACTCTAGATGGACTTTGACATGTGTTTTTGCTCTGAACTTCATGAATGGTTAAGACTACACTCTACTTGTTTTTCAAATGTAAGTAATACTCCCTCCGTCCCTTTTTAAGTGTGTATGTGAGAATTCCAACTATTTTTCTCTCACATCAACTTTTACAACTTTTACATCTATTTTTCATTACTTACCGTTATCAATATAATAATACCCACTAACTTTTTAAAAAGGAATCTACTTTTAAGGGCAAAATTGAAAATGTACCCACTAACTTTTCAAAACACGAACTTATTAAGGGACAGCCCAAAATGAAAATGTATTCACTATAAAAGGGACGGAAGGAGTAGTGTTCAACTACAACAACTAAAAAATATTCAGAGTCCTTCAATCCAAACTGCACTTGTCACATTAATTCAAGAAATAAGTTAACAAAATGGGATGGAAAAAGTTAAATTGTTTAAACCTTTTTTGGTAATTGTGCATTTGCTTCCCTAAAATTTTCTTAAATCAGTGTAAATTTACTCACGTTAAGACCTCATTCAATAGCAACAGGTGGCTTTATCTTATTAATTGTATTCCATAATTTAAATCTAGCTCATTTTACTATTGCCGTTAATCACTCTTTTCTTTCTTAAATTAAGTATAGTGCCGGTTTTAATTACACGATGGAGGTTTAGAATCTAGATTGTCCATGCCTCCAAACATATACAGTCGAATTCCATGGAGTTACTTGCTGATTTTTCAAAAACAGACCTTCAGAAAATTATTGAAGAACCATACCTTTTTATTTTTATTTTTTTAAGATAAATCAGCTTGAAATAAAAAGAGGTTAACCAAAAACCATACTCCCTCCGTCCCTTTTTAAGTGTATTACCTCGTAATTCCAACTTATTTTCTCTCACATCAACTTTTACATATTTTCCACTACTTACCATTATCAATATAATAATATCCACTAACTTTTCAAAAAGGAATTTACTTTTAAGGACAAAATAGAAAATGTACCTACTAACTTTTCAAAACACATACTTATTAAGGGTCAACCCAAAATGAAAAGTTAACCACTATAAAAGGGACGGAGGGTACCATTTCTAATGTATTTTTCCTTTTCCTTTCGATTTCTCTAATAAGCTTAACTTCATATTTTTCCTCGTCTTCTTCCTTTTAAAGATCAGTAAAATACTCCTATATTATAAAGGTTATTAAGAAAGATGAGGTAAAAGATGAGAGCATACCACACGAAATTGGATGACATGTAGCAACCACTAATCACATAATCTTACGACACCGATGCTTGTTCATTGAAAGAAACCAACATGTATATACAAATGGATTTGAGAAGAAAATGGGTATTCACTAAAAATACCGTATGAAGGGAGCTCATGCCACTCAAATTAGGGGTGTCCACGGATCAGATTCGGCCGGTTCGAATACGGATCTGATCCGGTCAGAGCGGATTTGGGTTTTTAGGATCCGGTAACCATCCGTAGGTGACATACGGATGGATCAGATTGGTTACGGATTTCGCGGATCGGTTCCGGATCAATTTGGCGGACAACCGGTCAGCAATCCTTTCCTCCATCAAATTCCGTCTGGAGATGTACTGAAGATATCTCAGCTGGGAAGGTTGTGGATTTAAATGAGACAAAATATAAAGAAGTTCCCTAGGAGCTTGCTTGTATACCATTTCAAGAGTTCTTTGTTCACTATTATACTGTTTCCGGTACAACAGAAGACCAGCAAGCATGAATGCAAGCACAGACCACACCCACTGTCAAAAGATGGCATGCTAAGCAGTTCGAACAAGATCACAAGAATCGGAATGGAAAGTAAATTCACTTAGGAAGTCTGGGACAACTTCTTCTAAGAAGAGAAGTAATAATTATGCGCTCTGAACCAATACGCAAGTAAACAACTTCTAAATGAGAAGTCAACAAAAATCAAGCTCGGGTCTAAGAGCTATACCACGCCAGTTACTGCACTAAGTAAAGATTAATAAAGCATTCAAGTACCCCTACCCATTGAGTTTACTATTCTGTTAAATGCACAGCAAACTGACAATCCTCAACTCGAAAGTCTAGGGGTGTCCACGGATCGGATTCGGCCGGTTCGGATGCGGATCCGATCCTGCCAAAGCGGATTTGGGTTTTTGGGATCCGCAACCCATCCGTACATACTTCGGATGGATCAACGGATGGTTCGGATTGGCGGATTGGATGATCCGCTGGGCAGCCCTAACTCAAATGCATCATGATAGCAACCTTTGTGAATATTAGACAAAAATTTGCAATTTGGCATCACATAATCACATAAGTTTTTATTATATAGGTTGGACCCACTCAAGACATTAACGTATCTTTAATTACTTCTTTTATTCAAAAGAAAACCTTTTGATTCCGAGTACAAGAGTTTAATGAAAAGAGCGAAATGGGAAAATAATGTTTACTTGTTTTAGTGGCTGGACCTAGATTATTTTATCTAGGCTGCCTATGTACCCATGGTTTGGGATCAAGCCAAATATAGTTCCTATTTATTGATTTTTTTTTTTTATTCAGCCTTTGAGGCTCTTTTGATGATTTGGTTGAATATTAAAAATTCATTTGTAAACTCAAGAATCCTAGCATCGCCATAAGAAGAGCACATTTCAACTAGCTAGGTTGGCACCCACTCTTTTATCAATCATATGCCAATCCTATGTCTTTTTTGATTTTGTGACTACACCTATTTAAATGGGTTTGATTCGTCCAATCCAACTCGGAATGAAAGTAGGTTCGAATCAAAAATCAAGTTGTCCATAGTTCTTATTTGAAAATTTTCAAGCTTTGATGTGAGCATTTGAGGTTCACAAAATTTGTGACTAATACCCATTTGAATGGGTTGCCTACGTATCCAATTCGGAATCAAGTCTAATGTAGTTCCGGCAAAACTTTAGCAAATGAGTTTCCAACTATAACTACCCGGATCCACAAGCACCACGAAAGTAGTGTCATAAAATTAATCAAGTAAACAAACCCACTTCCTTCTAGACTTACATAATTTTCCATATACATTTCTCTTTTGCTTGTCTATCGTCGTTGTTAAACATGTAGACCTTGCCACCGTGAATAACCTACTGAAATCTCATTTGCATCGGACACCATCTCGCTGTTCATCGGCCGGCACATCGCTTCCTAGCTCCAGGCCTAATCCACGTGTATCCCCCACCAGTCTCCCTCTCTGCGTGTAACTCCCTCCCTCCCACTGATTCTATTTTTTTTTTCTTGTCTTGTATTTCACGCTGAACTTTATAAGACCCCATGTCCATGCAAAAGCACACGTAGACATCTTATGGCACCCCAATGTAATTTCACGTGCACACACAATTCTGTCATCAGACACTTAAACATGCATGTATGTATCTCTTCCTTGCCAACTCAGCCCACATGTTTGTTGCAACTCTGAATTCACTCTTTTTGTTGAGAGTGCTTTGAATTTGGTTTTTTTTCGGAAGAAGGGTACAGTTTCGTTGCGCTCTGCTTGCTGTCAAGATTTCGGGTGTTTTCTGGAAAAACCGCCCAGGCAAGTTTGGCATATTTGAGTTTCGGCGTTTCTTCTGGAAATCCCGCCCGGGCGGGAATCAACCCCCGCCCGGGCGGTTTTGTCAGAGTACAGTACGGAATACGCGTGTTGCGTGGGTTTTGACCTAATTTTCTGTAGCTTCTTATATAAAGCAGTGTTGGGGGCTTTTAGGGTTTGATCCTTTAGCTATTTCTCTAATATTGTGGCGTCTCTAGAGTTACGGATCATAGCTGGCTCTTTGTATCTCTTCTTCACCATTGATAGTGAACTCTCTCTCCTCGCCCGTGGACGTTCCTCAATCTAGGGGGAACCACGTAAATCTTTTGTCTCGTGTGATTGCTTGTTTTGTTTGCTTTCTCTTAACTTAATCGCATTCATAATGTCCGTTTTACAACACTTTCTAAGTTCTTTTTTAGCAAATATAAGTTGATACATCAAGAATGAGGCCCAATATGTAGACAGGAAAGTGGACTTGAAATTTGGTAATCAAGCGTGACACCCTAAATTTGGTCAATTTAAATGCTTCGATCGGCCATGTTTTTTTCTAACTTTAATTAGCCTTATCATTTGAAGTCAATAAACTGAGAGTAGCCATAGGGAAAAAAATTTAAAGTTGCAAGGGCGCCATTATATGGCCACAAAAACTCATCCATCATATGATCACAAGAGGCGTAATGTACAAGTTCTTTAGACCGTGAAGAGCGCTAAGGATTTGTAGGAAATGATATTTAGAATAGGGTAGTTGACTAGTAATGTAAATGGGTACATATTTGAATATAGGCACTCCTAGATATGCCCATCTCACTCTCCAAATTCTCAGTGCATCGGAGCCGAAACGAAACACATTTGGGAGCAGAAAATAATTAAATCATATAATCAGCAAAATTAACTCGATTACTAATCTAATCGCTCTGAATTCAGTTTGGTGTCTCACAACGTGAGGGTCACGTTTTTGTCTCACCCTTTATATATAAAATGGGGTGATTTTGGATCGAGTACTTACAGCCGTCCGATGGCCTTGATTCCCGTGCAGACCCACTCGGATTTTGATTCCGAGCACAATGAACGGCTCGGATTGGCCGTTTGGGACCCCCACGAGGGTCACCGGCGCCGTCCGTACGTGGTCGGTTCCCTTTTGGTCTGTCCCCATATCTTTACCGGTTTTACACCCATCATGTGTTTGTCTACTGTGATCAATTATTTAGTCTCCCACCAGATGGCCTCGGATAAACATACCCTGAGCACTTTTCTCGTCTCATTCAAGAGGAAGCCATGCTCATAGCTAAATTGGTAGTTCTAATCTATTTTGCACCTACCAATGCAAATACTTACTGATATACTCTTTGCATGGCTTTAGCGAACGAATTACTGCTCTACGATCCAACAGTTACAAGAGCAAAAAAGACTCGAGTGACAAGTGAAGAGACAAGGACATAAGCGATTGATCCTCACAGACTTTGTGACTCAACTCCCAACTGATATGCAAGTAAACCACTCCACCTTAAATTTAACGCGTGAAACATTTTAGTTTTTCGTGTTATTGATCTGTGCGTTAAACATGTAACCCATTACAGTTCTACAAAGCTTAATCTCAGAAATTGAAAAAATTGACATCAGCAGGCTTGTGTGATGGAGTTGATGTTGACTTGGTCCCTCCCAAGTGTTAACAAGACAAATGTTAGGGCCATGAATCAGCCCAAATTCGGATCAGCTGCCCTATAGATCCAAACGCGGCGCCATTGCCTGCAACCACCCGTTGTCTGACCTTTTAAGGTTCTTTGGCTGTTCTCTCACTTTATATGTGTGTACATATATGTATATACGTATTTCAGCAGAGAGAGAGAGAGAGAGAGAGAGAGAGAGAGAGAGTTTGTTTGAAGAGAGCGGAGAACGAGAGAGACCAGCTAGGGAGATTGAGAGAGAGTTTAGCCTATCGTAAACTCTGTTTCCGACGAACGGAGAGGGCATTGTGCCCACACCATATTATATCTCTGTATCAGTGATCGCTTGATCCCAGCCTGTATTTGTGTCAATCGATCGACCAATTATACGAACGGCGAACAGTGACTCATACCTAACCTTCCTCGGGTACATGTACAACGAGCTTTTACCCACTGAATTAAGAACATTGAAGACTCATATTCAGTTTGGACTAGATAAAACTGTTTCATCCGCACTGTCAACCATTTCGTACTTGGATTAACACTGTTATTGACCGAGATTAGTCTCTTAGTGTCAACATGAAGCGTTAAACATGCCATGTTCTACGTCCCTCAAACAAGTGCAGAAAGTAAATATGCCTCAGCAAAACACTCCCCGAGAATATGCGAAAGCTACATGCATAGTTATGTTTTTATCAACCACTACATGCATAGTTATGTTTCTTATCGACCAATCAAAGTACCAAGACAAACAACCCACATGATTTCAACACAATAATTACCAAAAACACTAACTGTAAAGACCCGACCCCCGCACTGGTACCTTCAAATCTGTTCAAATGGCAACGGTCAACTCATTTAACGGTAGTCTTTCAAAGGATCAGCTGCTTTTCCAGATCGAGCATCAGTCCATGCTTTAGCTATTGTCTTCTTCATTTCATCGTCCCCTTCCTCGTACATATTCTACAAGTCATACATCAGTTAACATCAAAAAGCGAGAGAGCATGAAAAAACAGGGAAAAGCAACAAAAAAAAAAAAAAAAAAATTATGAAGGAAGAGAAACCCTGATAAAGCAATTTGTACCTTCATCAAATCCATAATCCCGGCCATAGGGTCCCCGCCTTTGTCCACATTCGGCTTCAGCTATAAAAGGTTAACAAAATGACAAATTAGGTACATAATCCTATTGATTGTGCAAAAAACTGAATTTAATCCAGATGCCATAAATATCAAATAACTCACATCAGATCACAACTATAACCTTTTGAAGAAAAAAAGCATTTCTCAAAAAAATCAGCTGAAATTAGATGTGAAAAATATTGTTTATTCCCAATTCTGTTGTTCTTAATAGGCAATAATTACCTTGTCCTCTTTGAAGTGCAAATCCAACCAGTTGCCTTTTGACGCTTTCGGTAATGTGATGATAACCCTTGTAGGCTTTACTACCACCTTACACCTCTCAGGAACAATAGCCTTGTTCAATTTTGGTATGGCACAGCGATAGTTTTTTCCTTGGACATCATGGAATTTGACATCAACAGACATGGGCTTGAAAACGGTCTCCATTTTTTCTTGGTCAACTCCTTCCAGGGAAGCATAAATCTAAAGGGAAGAAAAGAAAGTACTCTAACATAAGAACTCTTAAAGAGAAATCCATGCACATCACATATGACAAGGGAAATCTACTCCTTACCTGAAAGAACACTATTCACATATTCAACTACTCCATAAGACAAACTGACAACTGCCGCCCTTTCCACCAATATAACAATATGCTCCTAAGTAAGAATTTGAGTATTTACTTGTATGGATGTCCGAATTTACCATGATTTCCTGGACCAGGTTGGGGGTATGCGTATCAAGATATCCCGAACCCTACAAATTCCTCAGCTTAAAATAGGAAAATATGTATCCAAAAGTTGGATGCAGGTATGTGGATACGTCTGGAACTTCAGTATCTTATGTTTGTAGTAACACTTCGATACGAATTTATCATATAGATATACTTGAAATTAGACAAATATTAGCGAAAGAGATAATTTATCACCCATCCATCTTAGATGTTACAAAACTTTCTTCCCTACCAAATGTTAGCATATTTCTTCTCAAACATCATCAATGGATCCGATCATCCAATTAGGTACAAGTGTCACTTAGACCCACCCTCATGAAACATGTTCATAACCCACAGACATGGTAATTCTAGTGTCCATGCAACATGAGAATCAAGTATTTGTGGTGTTGCCACACTGAGGCTGTTTGGGCAGTTCAGCTAGTGACATCCCCATGTTTAGGTAAATTGGACCCACATTTATGTACTTTTTGTAAGTTGGAATACGACTCAACCTTAAATTTTGCATGGCTGAATACCATAGGAGTATCTCACTTTTTTGCCAGTAGGTAAAAGCTCACCTTCACTTTGTCATTGTCTTGATCCCAGCTGAAAGATCCAAGCGTGACATAGTTCACTACTGGATTGGAAACCACTTTTGCTGTAGGAATTGGAGTTGGAGCTGGTGTTTGAGTTGGGGTTGGAGTTTGTGTTTGTGAGGTCACCGTTGAACCAGCCTCTTCCGCCAACTGTCAAGGAAGATCAATAACATACTAGTGGTTACACAAAAAAGTAATCGGCCAGCAATGAAGCAATGCAAACCTACTGCGCAAATACTATTTACGAATGGCATATCAAATACTCAATAATTTGATGATGTAACTTGGTTGGAGGTTCCAACAAGTACAATCGTAGATGGGCCCGACTAACACGGATCAAGGCCGAAACTATGCAGGAATCAGATTTTGGGACTGATTCTTGCAGAATCTAGCAACCAGGGCTCGAAATCCACGAGCTATGGGGCTCAAAACCAAGCTCTAAAAGGCAGCGCTCTAAGGCTACAACAAAACACTGGAATTTCATTCAACCAAAAACTCCCCTAAACCAAGTATTACAGCCCTACATATAGAACTCCTAGGTAGGTTACTTTACAATTAAGTAACTAAGCTTACACACGACAAAATAGTTGACACAAGCTTACAGCCGTTATTTTTTACCAAAATGGCTGCTGAAACACCCTATGAGCAACTGTTAAACAGCTAAGAGTATCTCCACCCTTTACTCAATTTTTTACCCAAATTTGAGTAAAATTTTGAGTAAACACTTGATTTGATATGGAACACTCCAATGGACAAAAGCAAATGTAGTCATAAATTTGAGTAAACACTTCATTAATGGCATAATTGTAAATTTGAGAGGGAAAAAATGGCCTTAAAAATTTGAGTAAAGATTTTATTCAAAGCAAATTTGGTGAAAATTTTGAGTACAACTCAAATTTGGTAATGGGTTTGAGTAAGGAGTGGAGTGGTGTTTTTGGTGATTTTTACTCAAATTTGAGTTTACTAAGTGCAAAACCAGGAAAATATCCTACTAGACCAGTTTTGTTTTTAAATAAAAAAAAAACAGCCTCTCAAACTCTTTTCTTATAGCTTGAGTGCGTTCCATTCTTTCCCAAGAACTGGCCTTCCATCTTGACTGCATCATTTGATAAGACTGGATAAAAAGTCGATGACAATTGAATGAAGTTTCCAAAACAACGCTGACTTCACATTAGAATACAACGTCACTAACCTTACCAATTATAAAAATTTAACAAAAAAATCTTCAATGAAGAAGCCATGACCTTTCAGTGGTAAAAAATCTTCAATGAAGAAGAAATGAGCTAGCTCTCTTCCATACCCTCGAAAAAGATAGCATTGATGCTCTGTTTGTATTCTGACAAAAATATTTACGTAAAAATCTTGTCGTTTGTTTAGTACAAACAGACATCAAACATCAATAAAACTATTTTCCGAAGTTAACAACAATCAACTGCAAGATCCGAAAAATAATTTCCAAATTTGAAAGGCAGAACACCTTTTCCATGCCGTTAGATGCTTGTAGTAACTCCATGATCTCGTTTAACTATTGGTTTCTTTAGAAGGTCCATTTTTTTTTTTAACTATTTCCTTTTTTATTTCCAGGGCGGGGGAGAAGTGCTACACAGCCTATTATTAACGTAGCTGAACATGTGTTTGGAAGTGGTTTGTTGTTTGCTAGCAATTGAAAGATGACCCAGCCTTAAATGACATTAATGTGCTTAAGGCATCCAATGTGAAAGTGATATACCATTGTTCTAATTTCTAAACACTAGAATTTGTTGGCATTTTTTTCAGCTTAAACCAATTGGATTTTGTTTTCCTTCTTTCACTGATAGCCTGATTCTTTCTCGGACACAAAACCAAGTTGGTAATGACGATTGGGAAACACTACAGCCTTTTGGTATTATTTCTAAGCATTTGAACACAATAAACCAATGTTCTAAAAAGGTCAAGGCTCTAGTCGGATGGAAGAGGTGGGCCTAGGCAACTAGTCGACACTTAGAAATTAAATAAAAATTACGACTAAAGTAACAACCAAAGAGTAGCACTAGCACTTAATATACACTTTGTTCCATATCAAGTACATTTTCAGTCTTTCAATTTAGGGATGTGATATGAATTATGCATGCATCTATATTTTGTTAAAATAAGACTTGCACCTTTTGCTTGTTTCTATAGCACATCTAACTTCAAATTTCAAAACACTTCTAAAACATAAATCCTACGAAATATACCCCTCCGATTATTTTCTGGCTAGCCAATTAATGGCTAAATAATTGCCAACTAATGTAAAAAAGCCTAGTAACTACTGAGACCCTAAAATATAGCCGTTGGGGGTCCACCTGGCCGGCCTTTAGAACACAGCAATATCCCATCTACTTTTACGGTTTGGACAAAAGTGCTGGTTTTGGATGTTGAACTTCTGCTTATTTTTCTTATTTATATACTATATACCTCACGCACTATAAATGTTCTTGTAGGGGATTCATATTCTTTTTTTTTCTTCTTCTCGTCAATGCAACAATGGCGGAGTAACACAGCCACACAGGGGAAGGAGAAAGAAAAGGAAAATAGAGAGAAGATTTAGCTGGATCAATATTAGTTTTTCTAACGTAGTAGAGTATCTTGCAAGAAATTTACACTTGGACCGTTGGCAATGGACAAGGGATCGGCTGTCATTGATACCAATAGATCTTTATTTTTTCAAATTTTTACTGTTTGGAAATATTTATGGGCTAATCTATTAAGTGTTCAACTATGACCTAGCTAGTTTGATGGGTGCTTATATATATTCCGCTAAATCTTTGAATGAAGCCTAAAAAAAATTACAACACACAAAACAGCTACCTAGTTCGATAAGCACGGTGGCTGTGCAATTTTTAGCATTGTCGTAATGAGTTTTCAATTGTTTGCTAATAACACTTTGGGATTCAAAACAACAAACCTTAAATAACAGATTCTACACACTAAACAGGAATCCTAAAACAAGATGGGACTCATATGCCCCGACCAAGAATTCTCTTTACCTAAAAGCACTCCAGCCCTCATAAGAACTAACCAAAGCACCAAACACAACTCTACATTCCTTTCACAAAACCACTAGGAAAAATTGAGCAGAAAATCGGTGTAAATAATCCTCAAAATAAAAAATGACAAGTCCAGTAAACGAAAAGGAATCAAAATAGATCCCGCGGTACAAAATTCATCGCTACAAACACATCACACAACAAAAGCTACGCTCAAAACTTGCAAGAAAGCACTGCAAAGAATCTACTAAAATATAATCCTTCAAATACAGAAAAGGGTGTAGTCAAGTAAACAAAAAGGAATTGAAGTAGAAACTAGAAACACCTTGACCGATTTTCAGCACCATCCAGTACTAGCGACTCCATGTGTGAAGGAAGGTGCTCACTTGAACACTCTAACACAATAAATAACAGTGCAAAATTTACATATGGTTTAAGTTTGTAATTTTGACACACTTTGAATACCCTATAAACCATAATAATGAACACCCCATGACTTGTTATTTACTCTGACAAACAGTTGACATATGTACTCATTACATTGCTCCAAACACCAATTTTTACTTGATTTCAATTCATTACCTAATAATTTTTAATTTTATAGTAATTCCAAAAATATAACTAAAATAGGATAAATCCATTCCTCCCTCATTATGTAACCAACTTGAGTGTCTGCTAACCTTGACTAATTATGCAAAAGGGAATAACTTTTTCCGTTTCTATTGTATACAAGTGCAATTAATTGGAAAACTAGAGAGTTGACTCCTTGATTGTGCATATCAAAAACTTTTTATTTGTTTGCTTTGTAATGGGACAACTATTAAGGTGATTATATAAGTTTACATGTTTTAAGTTGTCGTCAAAAGAAAACGTCAAAACCACTGAATTATAGTTTAAGGAAACAAGTCTTGCTGAATGCAAAGATTGATCACTTCTATGCATAGCATGAATTTTTTTTATTCTTTTTACAGTCACGTCTATGTTAGTTGACTATCGGTCATAGATTGATTAATGTACCGCTGTTAAAATTCTCATCGTACTTGTAAATGATCTCCTACCAATCCGGAAAGAATGTTATGTCGGCCAATGAATATCCTGAAAAATATCCTGGAGCTTGCCAAGTGCCAACCAGCAATAACCACCCACTCCCACAGTAGAAACATCATTAATCACACAAACCCAACATACAATGAAACAGAAAGTAGAACCAAAAAACACTATTAAAGGAAAACCAAGGGTTTGGCCAAGTAGGCATTAGTGTGCAACCAAAGGGCTTGGCCCAAGTAGGCCAGCTCACCAAGTCCACTCTAAAATGAAAGCCACATTCCAAACTTTGAGGCAACTAGAGGTTTGCCCGGTCATTAACTTGAGAACTCAGATTAGTTGGGTTGTCGAGGGCTTTGGGATTTGTTTGTCGAGGTGCGCAAAAGTGGGCTAGACATGAGGTCGCATGTTCGAATCCCACGGAAGCCAACCATCCCAAACCTTGGGGCCACTGGTGGTTACACCAGGTCGTTACTTTCTGAGCCAACAACTCAGAAGTACTCCAAATGCGTGTAAGCTGGCCTGGATATCCGGTTATAAAAACAAAAAACAAAAAAAGAGTTGGGCTAGACACCAGCTTATTAAGCAAAAACTAAACACTAGTACAAAGAATAGACTTGCAAATGGGTGAAGTCCTTTAAAACTCTCAATAAATCGTCTCTCAATATCCTGTGGATCTTTTAATCTAGAACTGACACCTCATAAATGAAGAAAACCAGAGGCTAAAACTCTGCCAACACAGCAGGAGTCTAAAAAGATACGACATCGGTTTACCAGGGGCACACAACGGCTGCCTAAGGGCTGCTCCGTTCCATTCTCATTCGTCTTCTACAATTTGCTTCTGTAAACAAAAACCTAATTTCACTTGTATCCTCTAGAGAGATTCCTTGGAAGAGTCCCACGCTGAAAAAACTTTTTTCTTTGGGAGAATTTTTAAATAGTGAACAATAACCCCACTTCCACGATATCAATTCATCAATAACGACACAAACCCATCAAGGTTTCAGGTATAAAAATTACAAAAAAAAAATGATAACGAACAAATAAACTGCTAAGAACGTAACAAACGATGGTAGAAGTGAGAAATAAAACCTTCTCCAGTTTGCGAATTTCGGAGGAAATGAGAGAGACAACACGGGGCCTTTTTGCAATACTTTGAATGCTACGGAGTTCCGCCAAATCAAGCACATAATCGTCCGCCATTTCTTCTGAATTACAGTGGGTTTTGCGTACGAGGAGAATGAGTGTAAGAGAGAGAGAGAGAGAGAGAGAATCTGGTAGAACCTTTCAGTGCTTGCTTGACAAACGTAGGAGGGAGTAGGGTGTTCAGAGGAAAAGGAGAAGGTTCTAGACTAATCAAGACACGGTGATGGGTTCCTATTTGGGCTTCAATTTTCCATACGTGGGCTTCTAGTTGGGCTTCAAATCTGGACTTCTCTTCCTTAATCATACATCTGGACTTCTCTTTCTTAACCATACATATACGGTTGGCCATTTCCTCTGACCGTCCGAATCATCCTACTATGGTTGTCCCTCCCTCTTATGTACATATCATTTACATACACCTAGCGTTAGTAGATTTGTTTTCTACTGGGCTAGTGAGCTCACCCTATCAATTTCAGGTACACGGCATGGAGCATGAGATTGGATGCTTGTGGAGTGATGCATCATATGAAGCTTAGACATGCATGAAGTTATTTTTTCATCTTATAACTAGTTTTGGTAGATGGCAATGTAACTTCTATTTATTCAATCTTTTGACATTATTGGGATTTATGTAATAATTTCAAACTTATTATTGGGTATTTATGTATTCAGGTACGAGTTGGTACCGATAGTGAACCGTTGACTTATGGATGTAATGGAACTTTGACTTAGACTTTTCTACGGAAGTTGGTTGACTTTTGACTAGCATACGTGGATAATCTTAGTATTTAGTTTGTAACAAAACAGGGCGTGACATGTGAATAGATGCATCTCTACGGCAGTCTATCAATACCCTATAGCAATGTAGTTGGCCCTCCCAAAAGTCTCCAAACCCCAAATCCTAATTTTCTAGTGTTTTGGTTCTATTGTTTGCTTTTGGAATGGTAACTCTTCTTTAACAAAAATTGGCTTGGATTTTAGAGTCTTAACTGTTGGTTGAGAAAGTACATTTTGTTAGTTTATCAGTAATAAACTTTGTGCAATTGTCACCTTAAACTGGAAAGAATGCTCATACTGTGATGTGGAAATATGGCTATACAGCAGGGAATGACATTTTTATGCACTAATACATGCCTATGATGATGTTTCATATTCTCATTGATTGAATCCCACATATAAAATGGAGACGATCCTCCATCAAACTCAAAATCCAACAATTATCTTGAATTCATAAAACTACATGACATGAAGTAGCATAGAAACTTGACAAAACTAAATGACATTAAAAAAATCGAGATCGGAAAAAAAAAAATATTCCATCCACATCCACATCGACATCGTCAAGATCGAGATCGGAATCTCAACAACCCTGACATTCCAACACAAAGTCATATAATGAACTACGATTATAAAATCCATCCACATCAACATCATCAAGATCGAGATCGAAAAAAAAATCACATATCGTCTTGATTGAGAGAGCTTACTGTACATCACCGGTTGTGGGAGGCATTAGTGTGCGATCATCGGTAGTGGGCGTTGAAGCGGTGGCTGTTGTCTGTGGAGGAAGAACGACGGCGATCGGCGGCTGTGGAGGGTCCATAGGTGTCGGCTGTGGAGGCTCCATGGTGTCGACCATTCAAGGGTTTTGTTTTGTTTCTTCCCAGATCGTAAGTTTTAGTGTTTTGTTCGAGGAGATCAAAACGACGTCGTTTTGGCTCTTTATTTTCTTTTCGCGTTTTGGGCTATGAAACTACGTCGTTTCACCCTTGCACAGCAGCTGTTGTGCGTCCCTTACACAACAACATCCTCGCCTTCAGGGGTTCATTTTGTCATGTATATAGTTCATAGGCGTAGTTTAGTCCTTTGTATCTTTGTCCATGTATATCTCTGTGTAAAGCCCTGTTTATTCTCAATCAATGAAACACGTTTGAGGTTATCTCCCTCTTTGGAAGTTTACATGGTATCAGAGCTACGATCCGTTATCAATCGTGCTTTGTAGGCGTTGTTCCTTCACAGTCGATCGAATAAGAGGAGTTGGGTCATCTGGTAGATCGATTGAAGTAGATGATCGTGTACGACCTTCGTAGTCGACTTATCATCGCTGATCGTGTTCAACCTTTGATGATCGACGACCACTGTACTACCTCCAACGACTCTGTACAACAACCGACGACCACTGTATAACCTCAGGTGATGCTCGACGACTACTCTTCGATGTCCGGTGAGTTCATTTAGATCACGGTGACCTCCTTTTTTGCCCAAAATTGACTGGGGAGCAACTGTTTGTTCCCATAGATTGGTTGCCTGCGTAATCTACTGGGCTTTGTCTTTCGAGGCCTTTTCTGTTGTTGCTCTTTCTGTCTGAGGAGATTTGACCCTCATCTTTGCTATTTCTACCAGTTTCGAGCCCAGGTAAGTAGATTTCAAGCTCCAACAGTGTCGTATGTTCTAGGTTTGCAAAAATAGAAACTCATTTCAGGCAAATTACCCTTCAATGTCACCCGTTTGCTTCCAAAATCCACTGGGTTCATCTCGGCTGTGCTCAAAACTACTGGGTCCCACTGGGTTATCATCGACAACCTTTGATAGGCCTTCAGTTGGTGTTGTTTGGTTTGGAAATCAACTGTGATTGCTCATTTGAGCCTTTTACTGCGCTGATGACTATTGTTTAAACTGACTGAGAGTTCTACTACCTAGTTTTTTGTTAGTATGGCGGATAATTCCAAAACTATTCCAGTTGCCCCTTTCTCAAGGGGAGTGACAAACTCTCAGGCGCCTAACAGCCAAGCTTGACACTCTGACCTCCGTAGCTTCCTTCACATTTTTTTGCTTACACAAGTATTCAAGCTAATGCATGGACTACATCATTTGCTCCTTGGATGATAGATTCTTGTGCAACGGATCATATGACGGGTTGTTCATTTTTCTTTGATTCCTACTCTACGTGTTTTGGTAAGGATAAGGTTAGAGTAGTTGATGGTTCTTTATTTGCTATTTCAGGGAAAGTTCTATTCGTTGCTCACCAACCATTTCTTTTTCTTCAGTTCTTCATGTTCTCAATTTTTCTACTTACCTTCTATCTGTGAGTAGTCTTACCAAATCCTTAAATTACTCTGTAACATTTTTTCCTACACATTGTTCTTTCAGGAACTAGATACTGGGAGGATGATTGGCAGTGGTAAAGCTCATGGGGGCCTTTATTTTTTGGAGTCTACACCTAATCCAGTTTGTCCACCTTCTCATGTGGTCAAGCTCTTGAAGCAGAAACAGGTTCAGCCCTTCCTTTGTTACATCAGTGGCATCGTAGATTGAGGCATCCATCTTTTGGAATTCTAGAAAAATAGTTTCCTAGTTTGGCTATGCAATGTCCTCGGAGTCAGTTCTTCTGTGAAGCTTGTGAGCTTGCAAAGCATAAGCGCTCATTATATGCTCTTGTTAATCAAAAAGTGATTCCCCATTTATGGTTTTCCATTCTGATGTTTGGGGTCCTTCTCCTGTCACCTCTTTGTCTAGCTATCGCTGGTTTGTCACCTTTATTGATTGTTATTCTCGTGTCACTTGGGTGTATTTACTTTGGGCTAAAAATGAGGTTGTTTCTTGCTTAAAAATCAAACGGTGTGTACTCAATTTGATGCTAACGTTAAAGTTCTCCATGTGATAATGGGACTGAGTATATAGATGGGACTTTTCGGGCATATCTTAAAGACTTTGGTATTCTTTTTCAAACTTCTTGTGTTGGCACTCCACAACAAAATGGAGTTGCTGAACGCAAGAATCGTCATCTTGCTAAGGTAGCCCATTCTCTATTGTTCACCATGAATGTCCCTAAACATTTTTAGGGCGAAATTGTCCTTACTGCAGCTTTTCTTATCAATCGCATGCCATCCAGTGTTCTTCAGTTCCAAACTCCTATTAAGTTTCTCCTAGGTTGTTCTCGGGTCTCGTCACTTCCACCAAAGATCATTGGTTGTGTGTTTTGTCCATGCTCCTAAGCACCCTCATGATAAGTAGATTCCAAAACCCGTAAATATATTTTCCTTGGCTATTCCCCTACCCAAAAGAACTATAAAACAACAAAAGATCGTACGTCAAGAAATGGGCGCGTCTTTAACAATGAAGCATTAAAATAACGATATTCAAGCAACATCAAGAAATGGGCGCGTCTTTGCCAATGAAGCATTTTATTCTCCTTTGTTATTGTTTATTTTTCAGTTCTAAGAGAAAATCAAAATTATGGAGCCTTTGATTTATAATTGTTACCGCTAGAATGAAGCATTTAACTATTTCGGCTGACAATTTTGGTATTTTTGTGACACAAAAACAAGCCTTGCAATAATATTAGGCAATCATTGAATATAAATTAACAAAAGATGGTACGTAAGCAGTATTGACCAACTAAAATTAATGAATTCAGTTGCACATTCAACAATTATCTAAACCTAATAAGCTTAGTAATATATATTCGAAATCAAACCTGTATATGTAGAACCAAGTACATATATATCTTCTATTTTTTATTGCATATATTCCCTTCATTGTAATAATGTGCTTTCGTTTTCCTCTTGCAATATGACCTTACTTTGTTGTGAATTGTTGTTCTCACGTAGTTTGACCTAAAACAACTACGAGTTACCGAAAAGAATATGATTATGTGTTTTATTTCACATATCAAGGAGATAGTATCTAAACCTATCAATTGTATCGGGCCTAATTTTGCGCACAACTCATGTACTAGTAAAATATTAATAAGCTTAGAAAAAAGTATTCTCTTCATTTTCTCTTTCAACTTTACTTTCATTGGATTGCCCCGTTTGTTTTTTGTTTTTGTTTTTTTCCTAAAACCCTAATTTCTCGTTGTGTAGATGACAATCAGGAGTGACAACATTTTTCATTTTTCATATTAATTATTTCAAAGCATAGTTTTTTTCCCCCTTCTACGATTTTCTCATGATTCTTAATAGATTTAGGTCGAATTTTAACATCACACCCTTCATCTCGATTAAAGAAATCAGAAAAGGAGTACAAGAATTTAGATCAAAGTTATATGTCGTCGTCCTATATGAATTTTTTAAACTTTTGGTCTATAATTTATAATTTTCTAATTTCTTTCATCGAGAAGAACGCTGTAATGTAAAAATATGACTCATATCTATGAAGATTTAAAAGAAAATTACTAAAAAGACCACGCTAAAAATGGACAAAAAATTGGCGAGAGGGACCTTAAATGTAACGCCCCGAAAATCCGGGAACGCTAATTGTTATTATAATAAAAGGAAAATACAATTACAAGTCTGACAAGGCGTCTTCTGCGCCGAATTACATTATTTATAATAGGGGAGATCTATGGCGTCTTCTATCCCTCTGCCGGGTCACTCCCCAGGCCGGCAGCTCCTGCTCCGAGACTCTGTTGGTAATAGAATTCCTCATGTTCATCTTGGAATTCTGACATAATACGTCCGAGTCGCCAGACAACATCATGGTATTATGCCAGGTTACACAAGTGTAACACCGTGAGCGAGAAGCCCAATAATAACTCTACCCAAATCCCAACTAGCAATTCTAGAACAATATATAAGGTTTGAAAGCAATAACACAAGTTTATCCGAAAACAGTTTTCATGAATAAATATAACAGTGCCGGTGTAAATATGCTTGTGCCAGTGTCAACATAAATCAGAGTAAACGTGGTGGTAAACATGTGTCTCGTTCTCATTTCTCGCTATCATCATAGGTATTCTTCTTCAAATTTCATCTTTTCGTTTATCTCAATCATCTCATTCA
>JAXBDA010004900.1:0-26730 GCA_036023075.1 Gaultheria prostrata
GTGGGTATTATTATATTGATAAGGGTAAGTAGTGGAAAGTAGATGTAAAAGTTGTAAAAGTTGATGTGAGAGAAAATAAGTTGGAATTACGAGGTAACACACTTAAAAAGGGACGGAGGGAGTAAATCTTTAGGCCCTAAAGAATTCAAAATTTTCCCACAAAAACCAATCTGACATGCGCAACGAAAATTCTTCAATTACACATCATTCTAAACCCAATTTAGATAAACCCAACTGGATATACGTATACAATGAGAAATAGGGGGTAATTGAGGAGACCTTTTTCTCAGGAAATTGTCCTTTCCTCTTTCGGATCTCGACCATGTTTTCCGACCCTCCATGGCAACGACGGGGACCTAAATAGGCTGATACTATCCGACTATATATAGGTTCTCTTTCCCTCGAGAATTTCATTTATTCATTTCCTGCTCAAATTATCTTCTCTGCTAAAATTGATTTTGATCCAGTGTAGGCACATCTATTAGCAGAATAAAAAAGTCACTTAAATCGGTTTCCGATTATGTATCATTCGCTAATCGATTCTCATGATTCTTTATATGGTTTATCATCTCGACAAGATCTACAACATGAACTAATCAGATCGTATTAATAATCTTTTAATGACTCATAATCGAGCAATTACTCGACTGACATTACTCTTTGATAAGAGGGGTTTGATCAAATGTGACCAAATTTATTTTCATAAAAATAAATTCACACTAATCATCTCCGATCATGCACTAATAAGAATTAATTTTATATAATAATTAACAAAGTTTATCTTACTGACAAGATCTAAATATTGAACGATTTTGATCAAATTAATAATACCGGAATAAATCTCGAGTGAGAAGTTAAGTTGGATTCACATATTGGGAAGCTTCAGGCGGGATACGACGTCGTTTTGGCTACATGACATAGGTTCAACCTGTGTCATGTACCAGAAACGACGTCGTTCTGAGAACATGCCATAGATTGAACCTCTGTCATGTAGCCAAAACGATGCCGTTTTGTGTAACATCGCATATATCCAGTCCCATTTTCTCTCTCTCTCTCTCTCTCTCTCTCTCTGTCTCTCTCCCCAAGAAGATCGATTTCTTCTTTCCCTTTGCAGCAAGTCCATACTACCAGATGTCTATATACGCTGCTATGGTTTTCAGAGGACCGTCTTTGCTCGCAAATCATTGCTAGTTTATGCTCGTTATCAATCGCAATGAATTCAGCTCTCTTCGTGATCAGCAAAACAAGGTGCGCCCTTAATCACAACTCTGGACTTGCAATTCTGATGCGAACTAGGGTTTTGTTGGGGTTTAAGGCCTCTGTTCGTATGTGGTTCTATACAGTTGTAGACTCGTAGTCTTTTGTGTATTATTTACTACAAAATCTCGTGGTATCAGTAGGGTTTATGGCCTTAGTTCTTGTATGTTCCTATAAAGTTGTAGTCTCCTACCAAAGAGCTCAATTGATAGAATCAGACTCCTTGACTGCTATCCAATTGATTGCTGAAGGACCTAATGAAGAACATCCAAACTCTGCTCTTGTTATGGATGCCAAGAACCTCCTGACCCGTACCAATTCAACTCTCAGTCATGTCTTCAGAGAGGCCAATCAGTGTGCCGATCACCTTGCTCATCTTGGAGCTGAGCAACTGGAACCTCTGGTGGTGTTAGATGAATCTCCCCCAACCGTTCGTGCACTTGTGAGGGAAGAGGCCCTGGGTGTAGGGCTATGGAGAGATTAGCCGTAACTAATCTCTCATTTGTATTTCCTGTCTTTCTGTTTGTTTTGATCTTCTGATGTACCAATTTTTTTTTCTTTCGACACAAATGCAGTTCACTTTTGGGTTCCAACATTCAAATGGGTGATCAACATAGCTAATGTTACTGACTTCTCAAAACCACCTGAACAGCTCTCCTATCCTCATCAATCAGGTACTCGCACTTGTTAACCATTAATTACCAGTACTAATTAGTCTTTAGATTCTTGCACTTGTTCTTAAGCACATAGTATTTATCTCTAAAGATTCAATTCTCTGAGTTTTTAATTTTTTTTTTTTTCAAATTTGTAGTTGTTGCAATAGTGGACTCATCTGGTCTCGCTACAGCACACAGATCATCCCTGTAAGACCCTCCCATTCTAAAATTATTGTGTGACCGAAAAGATGTTTTACAGCAAACCTTTTGTGTTAGTGCTTGGAAATTGGTTTGGGTTGAAGTTGCAAAAACTACTGAGTATTGAACTTGAAAAACATACCACAGACAAAACAAGTGAAGTCCAACCTTGTTGGGGTGCTCGTTTTTCCGTTGTGATGTCGTTTTCGTAGGTTCCTTTTAATCTTTGTAATGCGTTTCCAAAGATCAATTTTCTTTTTGCCGATAAAAAAAATGTAGCTCTTGTCAAGGTTTTCCTTGAGGAGATGCTCGGGATTCGGCAATGTGCCAACGGACACATGAGAAAAAGAAAAATACCTTGTAAGCAATAAAGACTACAACACCACTCAAAACTCAGCCTCCCTTACCCTTTCTCTGTATAACAGCCCTACTCAAAATCATAACAAGTACCTCCAAAATCCTACTTTATGCTCTGAGCAACCGCCCTCTGACTCTATAGGCCGTTGCATATATCTAAGAGAACACACATACTAAAATGCAAGACTACTCACAACACAATGTAGGAATTTGGAACCCCATTTTACGTTCTTTTACATGATAAATATTCCCACCCCCTTTTAAACCTTTGCTTTGATTTTGTTCCTGTGTTTATAACTTGAAACAATTTTGTAGCCTCGATGGCGCTGATACATAGCCTAAACAAGAAATTGTAAGGGATATTTGATTATTTTGTTTTGAGATTACAGAAAAACTGGAATCTTGTTGGTGTCAGTCTTACAATGGCTGCGACAGGCTTGTATCAATTGTCACGCAAAATTCACCGAGTTCAGATTAGATTCATTTCGATGACTACACACTTGTTGGTTTTTCATTTCATAACTACCACTTTGTATTTCACAGGCATGATTACTATCCTAAGGCTGAACCAGCTGAGGCCAAAGAATGACGATGATGAAAAATGAGAATAAATTGTAAATTTCCCAAGTAGTACATGTATGATGCATTGTAGATTTGGAAAAGGAGAAAAGGCTACAGTTGGAAGAGGAGAAAAGCTTTGGGGTCCTATGCGATTTCCCACGTGAAAAACAAACATTATTTGTTGTAATATTTGGTGGTGATTACAATGGATGATGAGATTCTGATCCTCTGAAAATGGAAGCATGATCATTTGGAAGATTTCTATACTATCTTCTCCTTGAAAACTATGGCTCTCAAGATTACCTTTTCTTTGTTATTAATTGATTAATTTGATTATGCTAAAATCCAAATCTGAAATACCAAAATGGAGTTCTGAATTATCTAAGTTTTTAAAATCTTATATCTTAAGAACCTGAAACTATTGAGCATGTAATTTTGCATTGCAAGGAGGCGAGGCCAGTAAGGTCTGGTATTTATCCTCTCTTTTTCTCAACCTCTCACTCGCTAGGTAACATATGAGTTTCTGCCAGTTGTGGGTATCCTTAAAGCATGGCCCGCCCTAACTCTGGGGGAGATGACCGGGAACTGGGAAGTAAGAGAAGCTGTTGTGTTTATTTGTTGGTATATTTGGAAGGCTAGGAACAAACTAAAGCTGCTGCGTTTATTTGTTGGTATATTTGGAAGGCTAGGAACAAACTAAAGCTGTTGTTGATTACCAATCGGATACTATGATAATCTATGAGAAAGCCTCTGCTGCTCGGAAAGAATAACTCTTGTGTTCTATCATGGTCACATAATTGTTTAGCAAGACTCTCACGTCCTTCTCATAATTTTCGTTCTATGCTCTTGCTCTCATTCTTCCATTCTCGAATCTTAATACTTGTTTAAGTCTTTTAAGATGTTCTCGAAAGATGCTACTACACTCTTTCTATTACTCTTGCTTACGCAAATGTGTAATGTGACTCAAGTTCCTATGTTTGAATACTGGGAGAATGAGTTGTTATTAACTTGTCAAATTTGCCTCCACATCTAGAAGGCAAATGAGACCCAACACTCGAGAGGTTCAATCACCTATACCAAGCTTTACTTGGTTGGTAGTTTTGAAATAAGTTTTGGGGATAATAGTTTGGTATGGGTTGTGTAATTTTTTGTTTTTAGTCAATTGTAACATTTTAACGAGGTCCAATCACCTATACCAAGCTTTACTTGGTTGGTAGTTTTGAAATAAGTTTTGGGGATAATAGTTTGGTATGGGTTGTGTAATTTTTTGTTTTTAGTCAATTTTAACAAAAAAAGTACTTTTTGAATAGAGATAAGCAATGTACATCCAAAACGTGAAAAATAAATAAATTATTTGATAAAAAATTATTAAAGACAAAAAAAACACGGAGATGAAATAGTGAAAACTTATAGTGATAACTAAACTAAATTCCAAACGAAAAAAAAGCCAAATCTCTGTTCTCGTGCAATTTTAGACATAAGATGCAGAATACTACTACATGGGACTAGTTGAGTGCTCCGTGCACGCACAGAGTGTCATGCTCATGATGCCCGCATATTCGTAAGCTTCCCGAAAGAAATGCCTAACCATCCCGTGCTGAGCATTTTCAACAAAACAACAATCATAAATAATGTTGTTAAGAGCATGATGAGCACTATCGTTCTGTCACAAGGGAACAACAGCCATAGAATCCGTCTCCACTTCCCAATTTTGTATGTTTATGTACCATCTAATTGTAATCGATCCCGTAAGGCACGTAACTCAGCCATGAGACTTGAGCCAAAACCTCTAGCTCTTTGGAAACCTTTCACCCATGTCTCAAGATGATCACCGATAAGGCCTCCAGATAACGAAGCCTCCCATTCAATACCTGTAGCGATAATCCCTGTAATCGAGCTGTGTAAACCTGGAATGACGTGATTTGAATCAGATTCAAAGTGGCGTTTGTTTCGGATGGTCCAACAAATGATAGGAAGAAAGAATTGGTCATTTATCGCTGGAAGAATGGTGGAGTTTTGTATTGCAGTTGGTTCTAATCCAAATGGCATGAGGAGTATCACAGGAAAAAGCTAATTGCTGTGGAATATCCGAAGAGTTCCATCCCCCAAAAGATAAAACCTGAGAACACACATTTCAGGCAGCAAAAGTGCAGAACTCCATTTCAACAACGCAGCATATTCCCCACGCTCAACTTTCTGCACGCTGAGATTTGAGAACCCAAAAACATCAAATAGCCACAGCAAAAACTGCAAGGATCGTGGCTAAGTTATCAGCCATCAGGACCAGAATTCCTCCGAAATAGTCATCTACAAACTACGGCGTTTGTGTACAAGTTGCAGTAAAGGAGAAATAAACTGCATTAGGTGCATCCTACACATGGGGACGATCTGAATTCATTCTTTGTTGCAGCAAATTCAACAACCTTCCACTATCTAAGGAGTCCTGTAAACAATACGAGGGCATTACAGGCAGCAAAAGCATGGGATTTTCAAGCCGCAAAGCAGATCCCAATGTTTATTTGTGCACCTTGAAAATAGACATCGCGGAATATAATGCTCATTTTGCCTCAGTTGTGCAACGTAAACTGTAACATAACCCAAACTCCTTGCAAAATCAGAAGTAAAGCATTTGCACTGATCAAACTACACAATGAAATTCCAAAACACTGTCTACAATGGAATAACATAATCGTGGTGTGGGAAGTAAAAATTGGCTGGGGACAGTTACATAAAACCTTCTATGTTGGACAAGATATCACATTCCCTGATATAATCTTTCCTTTCACCTTATTAGATCAGAAATCATATTCCCAGATGAGCAATCCCAACTTAAGCTATGCTTGGACTTTTTACTGCCTCGAATCTTTAGTTCATTGCACAAGCTCTTGGCTTTGACCCACCAAGTCATGCTTCAGCTTTCCATTTGGAGCTTCAAGGATATTCATCGTTTGATACTCCAATTCATATTTCACCTTTTGATTTTCTTGCTCAATAAGATATATGAAGAGGTCTGCATTAACGTGTGTAACCCAATAAATTTTACCACTCAAATAAACCAAACTGTAATTTGGTAAGCACTGAAGAAACTAATATTGAGAATCGACAAGAATAAACAAGAATTCTAAGGGACAATCTGAAAGAACAACACGAGGCTAAAACCCAGGATGAACCATTACCAGTTGGCTATCATTATATGTTATGGCATGTATTAGTACTCTTTGTTTTTTGCTTTCCCACAATTTACTAATATACAGTTTGAGCCTGAGGTAGCATCTAAAGGTAAAAACATAAAACCTCATCAAAGATACCAGTCGGCTATCAGCATAATTACAATCAAAATCAAAGGCTTTCAAGAACCACTTCTCTCTTAAGGGTAAGTAATTAACAGAGAAATTATACTTCCCAAAAGTTAACATAATCTACCTGCTCTGGATCTCTTCTTCTTCATCATCGCCATCGCTTCAGTGAACAATCTGTGGATTTGAAGGCTAACTTTGTTTTTGATGTTGGCCGTTTTATTTGTACCAGCCCTCTCTCCTTCCCGATTCCCTTCCTTATCGAATTGATATAGCTTGGCTTTCCTGAAAATTGCCCACCGATATGAAACAAAATCATACCGTAAAGTTGTAACAACTATGAAGATTATAGAGAACCAAGAGATTGATGTGTGTCAGATCTTCTTCTTCGTCGCCAGAAAGGAGGGAAAAAACATAAATTAACCAACAAGATGAAAGAAAATCAAACCCGAAACCCGATTGCAAAAACCAAACAACACATGATTTGATTTATATGATTAGGCTAAACCTTGAACAAGTCTTACAAAAAAATACAAACATCTTAAAGTTCATAGTTCGATCTTCAAACTGGAGAAACAATTTCCATTCTCTGTGCATATTTTAACATAGAACATCATTTGCAAACCAAATTTTCAAAAAAACAATTCTATCCCTAAAAAAAAACCAACACAACTAACATTTTAAAAACAAGAATCCTCCAAAACAAAAAGAAAAAGAAAAGGAAAAAAGAAGACGTTTACAAAGAGAAACACAACGCATTTACAACCATGAGCGCGAAAGAAAAACATAGGAATAAATATGCCAAGCGCTTGGGTTTCTTGAAAGTCATAAACCCTTTTCCAGTGGTCATATTGTAAGATATCAAGTATCTTTCATAAACTATTTAAAACCATTTACAAGCTAAGTGTGCCAAAAATTAGTGCTTCGTAGTCTTTCTGAATCGAAAGAAAATAAATAATAGAACAAAATATATATAATGAAAAACAGTAAAAAGGAAAAGAAAAGAGATTGCTTTTCATCCTGGACGTAGCTAAAGTGAAGCTCTTCGCTTTCAGGGTGGAACTTAGTAAATCTCTTGTCCTTCTAGTAAAACTCTTGTCCTTCTATGTGTGAGGGTGGTAGATGGACATATCGGCCCCTCATGAGACAATATTGAATTTGGGATAGCACAAGTCAATCCCATGAACAACTCTGTATAGTATGGGCATGGTGAAGTAGGTCGATCATAATGTTCACATTATTGGAAAACAGCAAAGACAAGCATTAAAAAAGGAACACAAAACACAAAGCTAGTAATTTCAAAGAAATAGGTTTTTTCAACTAATGCAACACTCACAATGAGAATATGAAGAATATCATCAAGCCCTTGCTGCTTGGTACGCAGAAGCATTTCCTTCTCCATTGCAAGAACTTGATCCAAAATGTGTACAACCTGAGGTTGGTAAACGTAAGAAAGTTAATATTTGGAGATAATCCAATGCGAGGGAACTAAAATACTTAATACCTTTATGGTCTAAGAATCAAATCTGGCCACCAGTGTCAGGAAAGCCGAAGATATTTCCTTGAACATAGTAACCATGCGGAGAAAGGATAACAAAATTGAAAATCATTGGTTATCCTTCCAAGGAATTTCTCAAGAGTGCGCGGATCAGGACCGCAGGAAGGTCCAGTAGCATATGGATCATTTATAGCACTCTCTTGGCGGTATCACTATCACCCCACCCTCTCTTCAAAAAGGTCTCTTGGACCTTGTGTTCAAACTTGGCATATGGTGTTTCTAGCAGGGACGGAGGCCTATTGGGGGTGGAGGTGGCACAGGTCACCCCGGTTTCAAAAAAACAATTTTTTTTCACACTAATGGAAGTCAATATGGTATTTATTGATACTCAAATAACTTGATTTTTTACATAGACAATAGAAATTTAGTAATTGAAAAAATAAAAGGTTCCGATTATATAAATAATATCTCTATGGCTTTCATATTTAAAGACCATGAGATAGTTGAATCAAACATTTGTTATTTGTAAAACAAAAAAAATGAAATTCAAGATAAAGCTTGATTTTACGGTACACTTTCGTTTTGTATTTTCACGAACAAAATGCAACAACAATTAGTGGACTTCCATCAAAAAGTGCAACCCCTTAGCCAAATCCTGGCTCTGTCCCTGGTTTCTTGAGTAGCGTAAGTAGATACTCCTCTCCCTTACTCAGAGTCAGAACAAATTGCAGGGCACTGTGAGGTTCTGATATTCTATCGTTGAGAATCATTTTTTGCACAAAAGTTAGCATAAAAGGGATGGATCCAAAACAAAAATCACATAAACCAAAAGAGAAGAGACACTTACGATCAGAGAGTGTGTCGTGATTCCATTATCTTCTCTGGATCGTCATCAGCCCGGCAAAGAGTACCCAGCTTCTCTTTCTCTCGCTCTCCCCCTCGCCCTCGTGAATTTCAATTTTATTCTGCTCAAATTATCTTCTCTGCTAAAAAGGATTTTGATCCAGCGTAGGCAAGTCTACTGTCGGAAGAAAAAATTCACAAAAATCGTTTTGGATTTTGTGTCATTCAATAATCGATTCGCATGATTCTTAACATGATTTATCGTGTTGACAACATCTACAAGATGAACTAATCAGATTGTACTAATAATCATGTAATAAATCACAATTGAGCAATTATTTGACCGACATTATTCTTTGATGAAAGAGTTTGGATCAAATGTGACCAAATCTATTTTCATAAAAATAAATTCACACTAATCATCTCCGATCATGCACTAATAAGAATTAATTTTATATAATAATTAACAAAGTTTATCTTACTGACAAAATTTAAATATTGAACGATTTTGATCAAATTAATAATACCGGAATAAATCTCGAGTGAGAGTTAAGTTGGATTCACATATTGGGAAACTTCAGGAGGGATACGACGTCGTTTTGGCTACATGACATAGGGTCAACCTGTGTCATGTACTCAAAACGACGTCGTTTTGGATACATGACATAGGTTCAACCTCTGTTATGCATCAAAAACGGAGCCGTGTTTGGTACATGACACAGGTTGAATCTATGTCATGTAGCCAAAACGATGCCGTTTTGTGTAACATCGCATATATCCAGTCCCATTCTCTCTCTCTGTCTCTCTCTCCCCAAGAAGATCGATTTCTTCTTTCCCCAAGAAAATCGCATATATCCAGTCCCATTCGCATATATCAATCGCAATGAATTCAGCTCTCTTCGTGATCAGCAAAATAAGGTGCGCCCTTAATCACAACTCTGGACTTGTAGTTCTTATGCGAACTAGGGTTTTGTTAGGGTTTAAGGACTCTGTTCGTATGTGGTTCTATAATGTTGTAGACTCGTAGTCTTTTGTGTATTATTTACTACAAAATCTCGTGGTATCAGTAGGTGTACTTAAGGGAAATGTCTTATGAGAGGTTTGACGAGAAGTATGTGAGCAAGTATCAGAATGTGATCCCTGAAGTTGTTGAGGCTCATCGGGGCAAGATTCAATTTCAAGGGTTTCCATTTGAGCTTAAAGTTTGATTGAATTCAACGTTGTAAGAAGTCCAGCTTGGTGATTTCGTGCCTGGGTTTTGCTTGGGTTCTTTATAATGGTCGAAGACTGCTAGATACATTGTTTTGATAGAATAGCTAAAGCTTCTCTATATTTTGCCTTTTCTGCATACTTCTCCATTTTTTTACACAAAGACCTTAAGTCAAATGGGGCGTACCTGGTGGTTCCACTTTTTTTGAGTACTTAGAAGTGTTTTTTTGTTTCACCACTCTTGTAACTAGCTTGCTGTTGATGTTGGCTGCTGCAGCATGACACTTTTACTAATTATGCTTAATTTCTTAGGGATCACTATCTCTTGCTTTCTGGTACATACGCTGACATCACTGATGGTAACACAGCTGAAGGTAAACTGAACATGGAGAAGATCACCATCTACATGGAACACCCTACTAATCTGCCCCCTACTGATTTTGGGATTGTTTTCATTTACGTGCGAAAAAAATGGTGTATGAAAACCAGTTTGAGACTCTTTTCCTAAACCCTGAAGAATAAGCGCCTTGCGCAATTTCCTGCGGCTGCCTGCCCAATTTTTGCCCAAATTTTCCAATTGGGCCCATCCAATTGGTGGCCTCACGTGTAAATTGGAGGGGTAAATCAGTCGTTCCAGCTTTTGCATGCAGTGGTCGTGCTGGCGTCGTCTGGGGCTTTGGTGTGTAGGTTCGCGCGAGGGTTTTCTCCCTCTCCTCCCTCCGGTTGTAACGCCTCCTTCCGGCGACCAGCTGCTTCCAGTGCCACCCTCACACCCCTGGTTAGATCTGTCTTCGATCGGACAAGACTCTATCTCGCCGCCAATTACCAAAATCCATAATCGCCACGCGCTGGAAAAAAGGAGAGGCCTCCTGGCCGGAGAAGAAGACTAATCCATTGTATTATAACACGTGCCGGAATTCTGGTTTTCATTTAGCTCTGAAAGCCCTTACTCTCTCTCTCCTCCGCGATGAACTAACCAAATCTAAGGTAATTTCCAATTATATGCTTTCGATTATGTCAATCTTTTAGTCGATGTACTCTGTTCCTTCTCTGCCTTTTCAGATTTCAATTATCCCCAATATTTCGGTGTTTTTTCCCCCCTATTTCCTCTTATTGGGTTGGATTTGGCAGGGTTTCTTTGGTGAGCAATTTGTTTTCTGTAATCGGAAACATATGATATTTATCAGTTACATACTGCTAGAATGAAATGAATCGATAGATTTATATTTTTGTTTTATAACTGAAGAACAGAAAAACTTAAAGGGAATGGGGAAAATCAACTCCAAATTGATTTTTGCACCCCCCCAAAATGATATGTAGCCCTTTTTTGCTACTGTTGTTTATCATGATTGGATACTGCTCCTAGTGGTTCAGGTAATTTTAGTTTTCTATTTGCTTTATTTCCAGGTTTTCCTGTCGTTCAATTTATGTATAGGTTTTGGTTTACGTTTTTTATTTGCATGTAACTGTGAGAAAGGGATGTAACCTCTGTGACCACTGACCAGTGATTTTCATTCGAATTGGCTATAGAATGATCATGTGTTCTTGCATTGGAATTTGCTTAGCTTTTCCACATGAAAACCTCAGTTTGTGCTCCATAATGACACGGTTTATTAGTCATTTTTTTTGAATTAGGCCTGTTGGCTCTTAGTCAGCCATTACTTCTTTTTGGAGCTTGAGATTTGCATAATGTTACCATCTTTATATCTCTTGTACAATCCTTGATCTTTGACCATATAACTTGCAGCATTCAAATGATTATTATTTTGCATTGGTAGCTTGATTGGTTATCTTCTCTGTGTTTATTGGCTCATCTATGGTTTTAGGGCTAAAATGGGAAGATAATCAAACCACCACTGCGGCACCTTATCAACTTCCAGGGATTCACTTGGTACTCTCCCTTCTCTGCTCTTTGTGCTCTATGGTTTGCCCTTTGTCTACAAAGCTATACAAAATTGGGGCTGTTGAGAATTCGTGGTGGTGTTATTCTGATGTTTTACAATCAGATGGTTACCATTTCAATATGCAAATAATTACCACTACATTTAATATTAACTACAAATACTTGCACATTTAAAGCTTGCTCTCCTTCCTCTTTTCAAAATTAAAAATTGGAGCCAAATCTTAAACTTAAGTGCTCGTGGTTTTCTTTTCTTTATTTTTTCCCCTGCATTTACAGGGAACAAGAAGTAGAGATATCCATGCTTTACAATAAGAAGCATAGTTTCTCGGGGTTTTCATCAATGCTTAATTCAACCCAAGCCACCACCTTGCCAGGTAATAGACTAACCCTTCCTTTTTATTTATTTACTTAATTTTTGCTAAAGTAAGTTTTCGTTGATGAGAAAATTAATGATGCAGGGATTTCAACTTTGCAATCTGGACTTTTTAGACTGAACAATACTTCTTTTAATAAATTTTCCCTTAGACATTGACATGTATACTAATACTACTCGCAATTGGCGATTTGACCAGAGAATGCTTGTTAGGGAATACATGTATTTAACATTGGAGTTCTATATATGTGAATGTACATGAAGTTTGAACTGGAACATAATTTTAGGAGAAATAGTTAATATATCTATTGAATGTGCATTAGGAGTTTAATTAACAATAGCATCTAATCCCTTGTGAGTGTGTAGTTCTCAGGATGTCAGCGGAAAAGGAGTATGATTGGTGTTAGATTTTCCATCTATCCTCTGGAGTCCATTATAGAACAACACCTTTGATGTTGATGAAGGGCTCATCTCTTTGAACCAATAACTCTGTGGTAAGCTTTCAAGCCTTTCCTCACGGTATAACACAACTGTGAGATGCTATTGTTAATTATCTTTTGATGTCTAGAGTTGGGGTATTATTTTATTCCTTTGAGGTTAAAACTCATGGATACTCCAATCACTAAATTCTAAATAACACTATCGTCACTGAATATTTGAGTTTAAATTGTTAATTTTTACCTTTTGGGGTAAATAAAGAACAAAGAATATGGTTAACGAAACATGCTTTCCCTTATAGCAGTGTTCATTTTAGTAATAGTCCAATGCTTTCTTTTATTATCAGGGGATACCAAAGTAACTTTAAAAAGAACACATACGAAAAGTTGCAGTTGAACAAGTGCGTTGGTGGTGTAGGTTTTCCTTTGCTTACTTTTTGGAAAAGGAACTTGCACATCGGATGATAGGTGAATATCTTCATCTTAGATATGTTGAAGAGATGAGTCTGAGAAGCTGTATCCTTGGTTTTGATCAGCTTCCCTGATAAAAGCTTGATTAGTGGACTCTGTTAACTTTGTTTCCCTTGTTGTGATGTTCCTTTTGGATTCGCTGCCACAAATTTGGTTTGAACTGGAGACTAAAAAACGTTGCTTTGTTGCTGCCTCAGGACGTCAGCTCTAGTTCTATGTGCAGGTCCGGAAAAACCCTTCAAATGGACTCTCGATATGGGCGATGAACTCTCCAAAACTACCCCATGCTTAAAAGTGAGTGTTCTGTTGATCTTCTATTCTTCATTTTGTTCGGAGACGGTGATAGTCATGTAATGTTTGCTCGTTTTTGGTGTGCGTTATTTAGATAGAGGGTCAGATTGTACAGGTTTTCAAATCAATTCCTCGGGGCAGATCCTAATTTATAAACTGGAATTACGATTGAAAAAGGAAAGTATAAACTCTGCTAACTCTGAAGGGGAATGGACAATGAAGAGAAGGTGAAGTTGAGAACTCACTCTCATGGGATCCAATTTCCATAATTGATGCTCTGTTTGTCTGATTTTCTCCGATTCAATGTGAAATTGTATTCTGAAGCTATTTCGAAATCGATTACTATTAGGGGTATTTCCAAATCTACTTGCTGTATTTATGTTGGGATTTGTAGGTCTGTACTACTGTGTGAAGATTGAAGAGTTATGCTTGAGGACCTTTTCCAAATTCTAAAATGAAATGGGATTAAGTATGAATGCTTTTTTCCTTTCAGAGTTTGAATGTTAGGTACAATAGATTGCAATAAAAGACCAAAATAGTATTTAGAGGCTCCTTGTTCTAAAAAGGTGTTGAATCCTCGTGGCAAGCATGATATTTGACTGCTTTCTACCAGTTGATGATTAGGTCTCAATAGTTGGATTTTCTTTGTCATCTTTTGACACTAAACAGTCGTATCTGTACCTTCAACATAATGCTCTTATACTTTGATAGACAATCTTGGTCCTACTTTCTTATGTAAGCTACATACTCTTTTGCTTGATAGATCATGCCTTTTTTTTTTTTTTTTTCCCAATATATATAATTATATCAATGTTTCTTCTTTTCCAAATAATGCATGGGGTGGATTTGTGGTATGTCCTGTTAACCAAGGGAAAGAGTCAGTGGTCAAACACATGCTTGCTATCGATTGGAAGTTCTGGACATCCTATATTAGAAAAGCTTCCACAAGATCTGTGACTATCCGTATGCTAGAGAGAGTTTCCGGTATTTGCCGAATTGAAAATATGAATTAATCTCGGTTTAAGCTATTTTTGCAATTGGGAAGATTTTGTGTAAGTGGGCCACCTTGTGTTTCTATATTCTGCAGCATTAAGGGAGCTGTTTACAGCAAAAGTAGGAAACTACTACTATTATGAATTCCCATATGCGGAAATGACTAAAGATATTGGATTGACTCAGAGTGAAAAAGAGAGTGACAAACTAGAAGTTAAAAGGTCTGAAGAGGGTAAAATGGAAGCTGAGCAAGAGAATAACATCCTTTCTGGGACTTCAAGTCTGCGGGGACTGAATGATGTGGCTGATGAGTTCTTTGATGTTCCTGAACCATCAGATGACGACCAAGAAAATGAATGGCTGCCTTATTTGAGTCCGGAATGCTCTATCCAGTAATTACTACTCACCAAACTTGAGTCATACATGTACAAGTAGCATAACCTAACTTTATAAACTTGGGATAGTTATATTTGGTCCCCATAGTTGTGTGAAATATTGCTGCAGAATCAATGGAGCCCCTGTGAAGATATAACCAAGAATCAAGCATCTATTGAGTTCTTTTCACTACCTCTCTCAAGTGTCATCGTTCTCATAATTTGATTCGGAGCCAAATGGACCTCCATGTAGATATAAAGAATCTATTGTGTTTCACACAGATTTTAAGGAGAACCCTGCCCATCGTAGCAGCATTTTGAACTCTTTATTTTCTTTCATCTCTTTGGAAAGGGTTCACTTTTTGGGTTCATGTGCTATCCCATTTATTAAATATAGTTTTGCTTCTTATAGCTGCAAATGTGTAATACAGTACCTTCCTGATTCCATATGACACCTTACGTGACACTGAAAGTTGAAGTGGTTCATTATGTTTTCACATGGAATTTGAAAGAAATCTTTGTGTGCATCTTTTGATCACATGTCTTTGTTTCTTTTCTATTTTTTCTTCAAGATTTGTTTAAAATAAATAGGTGTCAACTTCAGATTTTACTTCTGACTTTCTACAATCATTTGATGGTTTGTGGTGGGTTTTCTGCTTAATGTGACCTGCTATTGCATTGAACTTCCCAAGTTAACTCAAGTAATTGAACTCTTGACCACAGAACTTTTGAATTTCTGCTTGCTATGGTCTTTGAGAAGTGTCTATGCTGACAAATTTTATCTCCTATACTTGTAGGATGCATACCAACCTCGACTATCATCTGTGGCTGGTTTTGTGAAAAAGTTACATGGTCTTGCTGGTGCCGTGGTGCGTGCTGTTGACACAGCTAAAGCTATCTTAAGTTAATGCCTTCATGCAAGTATGGATATTTTTTTTTATTGGTTTATCATTGATGCAGTTCAGAAGAAGGGTTTTATGGACTTACATGAAGTGGGTTAGGAAGAAAATGTTTCTCGGTGCTATGGGGCAACACTTGCAAAAGATCCAGGTTGTAATTTGCCCTGCAGTTGGACAACTGCCAATCCTTCTACATTTCTAATTCGAGAAGACTCTTATTTACAAGACCGCCAGAAGGTACTTCTCCAATTGCATCTGCCACGTATTGGAAGTACTACTGCTCATATTGGCATATTCATCTCTACCTGAGTTGAACTGCATTTGGATTCAATTTTATGATTTATATTTCCTTGTAATAGAAGTTTGGCAAAACTCTGTTGGGAGGAAATGGGAATGACTTGATATTTTGATGCTATCAATCCAAACAAGTGAAAGATTACTTTTCATGGGTTTTGTATTCTGATTCTGAGATAGTTTTTTTCTTTGACCAGATTAAGGCAAAAAGCTCATTGATGCAAATGGTTGCAGCAGATTGGATGTGATCTGACAAATGCGAAGACGATCTTGGCAGCCATCCTGGTGGCATTGTTTAGGTTTGATCCAAAACTTGTGGACTTCTTCTCGTTGTGGATTCATAGAAATTGTACTCATATTACTGAACAGAATTTCTCCTCAAAAAGTCTCTATTGGATATATGCAGTACATGGTGGACCTGAGTTCTTCCTCGTCGTTAATATACAGGTGAAATTGTTGTTGTTGCCATTTTTTCATGTAATTTTGATCAAACATTTAGAATCAGTATACTTATGATGTAGTATGTGTCACGAATCAGGTTCCTGGGTCAACTACATATAGTCTGGCACTATATTTCATGATGAAAACTCCTTCGGAAGAAACTCCTCATGGCCTAGTGAGTAACGGCAGCAACGGAAGTTTTCTTTGTTCTTTCATCCTCCAATCATGCAAGTTTTGTTCTCTTCTCTTCACTAGATGTTTTCTTCTTTGTCTTGATACCAAAATAATAGTGTAGTCCTGATTTATGAAACAACTAAAATGTTGTTTGACTACGAGATGTAACTTATTTGGTTAAATGTACTTTGTATTATATGTAATCTCTAATTTTATTGTGAGATGTAGAAGTTCAAGTAGCAACTTTAATGCAGTGTTTCTGTTTACCATCACATTATCGACATGTGAGCTTGGTATTCGTAAATTACAATGTTAATCATACTTACTGAGTAACTGCAAGTTTTCCTGGTTTTCCGCAACTGAAAAGGTGAATTTTTTAAACCCTCCCTAATATCCTTCATTTTCTTAAGTGAAAAATGAAGAAACAAATAATGTTGTTGGCCCAAAGTCTGGAAAAAGAAATGTCAAACCAGTTGATCCGAATCCAAATGGGGAGAAGCTGCTGCAGATTGTTTCTGCCCCTCTATTATTTGACCTCTTGGTTTCTTCTTAGTATTAGTTTTTGGACTGCTTATGGAGCTGTTGTGTCATTTTATTAATTATTATTCTTATGTAGACATCAGTGTGTTGGTTCCTCTTAAGAAGATAATTCAAAAATAGGAAAAGAGTAATACAAAGGCATACGTAGCTATCTTTAGCTCGACTTTTTTTCTTGGAAGGATTGTTCCTTGTAAATTGTCCATGGTTGGCTGCTAGAAATTATCCAAAAATGTCCTATATTTGGTGTCAACAAAAGATCTTGGCACGTTGAATTAATCATCCCATGGGAACTGATTTCATGCATTCAAAATAGTGGAAATCAAAAAATGGAATCAGCAAACGACAGTGTAGTTGAACTTGAAGTCTATTTCTCTTTGTATAGAATTTGTGTGGTGATGCTCTTTCAATTAGCTTGGTTGGAAAGTGCATTTTCAACCACCACTCTTTAGAAATCCAGATGACTCATCTTTTCTGCGCAAGTGTTTGTTGCTATGTTCTGCGGCTTTTCATTTCCTTCTCATTTGTACTTAGTTCGTATATGCATTTGATTGTCTGCAGCTCTCCATTTTTCTCACCTGATTCTGTTTTTTCCCCTGGTTTGTTTGTGTAGGCTGTTGCTCGATGAGCAGCAGATGGCACAGACAATTCGTCGCACGAGCAAATCTGAAGCAACAAATTATGGAAGGTTCGTATTTTGATTCTTTAATGATGACTTCAGCTGATATCTATTGAATAATCGGTAGAAAGGTTGATATCTATTGCATGATTTATCTGGAAATCTGTATGCTTACAATGTTTAAGTTTGATTAAAATTTAACCTTTGTCCACCTCGGAACTTGTTTTAGTTTGTAGAAGTATAGAAGTAAGACATAAGGTCAACTCTCATAATTGTTTCTACTGCTTAGCGCTCTGTGTGTGTGTGGAAATAGCAAACTCAAACTTTTTTTCTCCACAAGAAACTTCTCTAGTCCGCTTAGTTGGTTTGATGTCCCCTTGCTCTATGACAGCCTTGAATTGTTTTTTTTTTTTTTTTACATTTATAAATCTTCTTTTGTAGGTCCATGTTAATTAGATTTTGTGGTGTCATGGTCATTCAGTGTCTATGGCAAACCTATTCCTGTGAAGGTTGTTGCCAGTTATGTTTGCTGGAGTGCTTTAAGCAAGCCCAACCTCTTTGGCTTGCATAACGAGTTTGAGATGAAGTTTAATTTAAATTACGTTCTGTGATAATTCCAAATTGACCGTTGAAATTGAACTTTTGCCAACTCATTTGGATTAGGCATTGTGGAGCATATGATTGCTAACTTTAGTCATACACTAAATAGATAATCAAAAGGTGATGTGGCAAACTTTGGCTATCCAATTTTGGTTAGTTCATTGTGGATGCTCCAAGGCCATCATTGGTCATTCTGTCTACCTATGCAAATAGGTCAAAAGGCTATGTATTGGTTGTCTTTTTGTAATAAAAGGCATAGTGTTTATTAGAAGCATTATTTTTGTTTGTTTCTTCCAATAATGCTCGAGCAAGAGGGTACCCACAAAATTGAAGGGAAAATTCTGTAGAATTACCATAAGACCAGCGATGCTTTACGGCCTATTAAGAAATAGCAGGTGAACAAGATAAGTGTAGTGGAAATGAGAATGTTGAGGTGGATCTGTGGTAAGACTAGACGAGATAGGATTAGAAATGAAATAGTCAGCGAGATGGTAGGTGTAGTACCTATAGAGGAGAAGTTGAGGGAAAATAGGTTTAGGGGGTTTGGGCATGTCTATCGTAGACCAGTGGATGCAGTAGTTAAGAGAGTGGATAAGATAACTTGAGGTAGCAATGCTCCGGGGAGGGGAAGACCCAAATTGACATTAGATGCGGTAGTACGCAATGATTTGAGTCTACTAGGTCTAAGTGAGCAAGCAACACTCGACAGAGCTCAATGGACTAAAAGGATTCATGTAGCCGACCCCAATTGATTTGGGACATAAGGCTCTGTTTGGTTTGGGTTTGGTTATTGTCTACGTATTTATATTGTTACAAATCTAGAACATAACTACCCATCAACTTATGCTTTTGAATCTCTTGAATTCTAAACTAGAAAATCCTACTTATTCAGGTTAGTGACTTAATGCAGTACCTATCATTATTTTTCGTATTACACTCTTGTTTTTATAGATTTCATGTTATACTATCTGAGTATCTGTTAGATCATTCATGTAGTATAGGTTATTAAATTTTATACCATGTTTGACAAATTTCAAATATCTTAGTTTTTATTTCTACTATTTTTTTTTTATGTGGTTACTACCAATATGATTTTCGGTAATTTGGTTATTATTGGATGAAGAAAATTGACATATTAAATTTCCTTCTTTTGTTTTAATCTTCTCGAATATGATATCCCCTTGGTTTTGTATGTAGCTTTCATCAATCAATTATTCCATTAACAAGTTTGGAGAGTAGAAATGGGTCGTTTCGTATCTGAAGGTGTTTGGGCGCTGAAGTACTTCACCGGGGAAGATTACAAGGAGTTTCTCCATTTCCCACTGCTAAAGGCCGTAACGAGGTATATCATTTGTGTCTTTCGGCACCTTTGAATGTGATCCATTTATGCGTGTATCACATACAGAAATATTCTCGCACACTTGGGGAGACACACATACACACGCATTGCACAGTGCAAGATGTGTAGGAAGCTGAACATATGTTTTATACAAAACCAATGAAAGAAATATATTCTGACATCAAATTGGGAACCTATGAAAGGCTATCAAGTCTCTCATTTTGCTTTTCTTTTTTGCACAAATGTTTGTCCTTTGGTCTGACCAATATGTATTGGATCCATTTGTGATCTTTTTCTGTCAACAGTTAGATGTGAGAGGCAGGGAGGTGGTGGGGTTCACTGAGTTCTTTATGGCATGAGCAGAAGAAAGAGGAAGAATAAGGTAGTAGTAGTTATTTTGGAAGGGGTGCTGGTCTGCGGACCATTTTCAATAAGTGCAGAAGAAATAGATATACCATTCTCTTGGGTGGTTTGTGTTGTTTTATTGGGTGAATCTAAAGCTAATTAGTACTGTAATAGATATATCATTTTCTATGTGTAAGCGATTGCTCAAGCTTGAACTCACTGGGTGTAAATGCAGTCATATTTGTGATCGAGGAATTCTCACTTAGATGTTCAGATTGACGAAGAATGTGTTCTAAAATACTTCGTGATGCATATAATTGTAACACAAAGTAATATTAATACAATAATAACGCGATTTAATATGAGTATGAGACTCCATGCGTGCACGGAGGAGTCAACTAGTGAACAGATCAAGCTCAAAAGCTCCATGGCAACGACCTTGTTAATACTTCCTCGACCTTGTTTTCCTCCCTCCATCTTCGCCAGGGACCTTGTACCGGTTGTCGGCTGTGGAGGACCTCGATTATATCTCTCAAATTCTCAATTTACTGAAGCCCTAATAGGCCAATACTATCCGACTGTACTCCTTTTATTTTCAAACTAAAAAAATGACAGAAGTCCTTTATTTTTAGTACACAAAAGGGTAATGATTGAATTAGTATGTTAGTAGAGTTAGATTACTGTGATAGGCAAACATTGTTTCATAAATTTGAACGGTGACCTCAAACAATGACAACTAAGAATTTTGTGACACAATTGAGTGGGGAAAACAAATGTAACAAATATCATATTCTTATTCCGGGCAAATGCCAAGTTTTTTTAAAAAACATATTACTAATATTCTTATTTCACTCTCATGTCTCCCACGTTATGGAAAATGAATGTCCACCTTCTTGATAGATTTTTTTGATAAATTAATCAGTTGGGTGATCAAATATACGACAACTCGTACGCTTGGAGAAAAATTTGCATGCTTGCATGCCGAATAGGTAACTTAATAAATTTGCAAATCACTATCCTCATTCATTAATATTTCTTGATTTCTAATACTTCGAAAACTTGACAACCTTTGATTTGTAAAAGGCACAAGTCTGGGGTGTCGTAAAGATATCGAGTGAGAAATTCACTAGAGATGTATAAAGAAACTATCAAAATTTGTCTTCTGCCAATACGAACAATGTTTGGTAAACAGGTATAATTGCGTAGATCCGAATAGAGATGCATTTGGAACTCTCTAACGTACATGTGACCCTCATTATTTTGTGAGGTCCACGTGCATACGCACAAATGATGGTCTGAAATAGCTGGTGAAAATTCGGATACCAGATAGTAGCAACAAGATAGGAAAGCATACAATACCAAAATACCTTTTAACTCCAGTTTGTGACGGATACTGCATACAAATGTGCTCCATTATCGTGAAATGGTAGCAATTACACAATCACCTACAGATAATCTACACTGCCTTTTGGCATTACATATAATGCCAAGCACAGACAAGGTTTAGAGACATTTATAAGCTTGAATGAGCTCTGAATCATAGAAGTAACACTTACAACATCGGAACACGAAGACTACTTAAAAACAGTGAATATATCCGCCCTGCAATTCCCAAGATCAGGTAGTCTCAGAAAGCACAGCTTAGAATGATCAGCAACCCGATTTCTTGTGGCCAAAAATGGCAGTAAAGGCTTCGAGTTTCATGAACAATGTTATTGCCTTATCAGTTCCCATTAAGCCTTCGACTCCATAAATGTAGCTGGAGACGAAAGGAACTCCAGTGAAGTAGATCAGTGACTTCAGTTCACTTTTTCAAATGGTGGTGAATTCCCACATTAAATGGCATAAATCCGATCAACTTCAGAGCCGGAGAACTCGGAGTGATGCCAAGAGTTGGATCCGCTCCTAGCCTTCTCTCTCTTTCTCATCGACCGACTCCTTTTCGATTTCACCACATAATAAGTCATGGTCCCAAGAACCCCAGCCATTATAATTCCTCCAACAACCGTAACCAAGATCGCGGCCCAAATGTATTTTCGTCCAACTACTATGTAAGAAGCAGCCATGAATGCCACAGAAGTGCAAAGAGAAGCCAACCACATCAACTTGTTAATCACCCCCACTACCCGTCTCTCAGCTTTCGTCTCACCTCTAACCAAAGTAATTTGAACCACCACAACAGCCAAGGACGTAAATAGTGCTATAGCATTGAAGATGAAGAAAATTCTGAAAGAATAACTACTTGCAACCACAGCTGTCCCATTGTCACCATCTCCACCTGGCACGGTGAAAATAGCTGCAAAGGCAACTGTGGCAAAAAGCACGGCCACCACAGTTATTGAGTTGGTGGCATTGTTGATCCCCTCCCTGTGGAGTTTTCTGAGCTCTTTAGCAATTCCACTGACGTTTTTGTTTGTCCTCCTGGTTTGTTCAAGTTGTGTGTGGACGTCTTTTTTAATCTGAGTCACGGTTTTCCTCAACTCGTCCCTTGGTTGGTTTAGGTCATTAGCTCTAATAGCACCACAGCGATAAAGGTAGTCTTTTATGTCGGAGGACTCTTCTGAGAAAGGAAGCTCTTCGGCTATGTCTAAAGCTGTTTTGTGATCTCTGGTGAGGGCGTTGACAGTGGTATCTGGGAGCCGTAACAACTCATTTACTATCTGCAAGAGAAAGGTAAAACGTGAATGGATACGTAGCCCATGTACTTCTTTATTTGAAGTAGGAATGCTCAAATATGATTTACTCTTGTCAGTTTCAGTGCGACGAAATCAACACAGAAGACAACAAGTATCAGGTGGAGTAACTAGAGAATTGAGCATGCATGATGTAGTAAGTTTGTGAACTACTGAAAGTCCACCTTACACAACATTATCTCCCTTCATCTGAATCTACTTGTAAATTTATCATCAGAAATTACAGATCGCCCAGACTTGTCACTTAGTGACAAATAAGACCATGCTGCATGCACCAGGCACGATATTTACATATTTGGGAACATTACGCGACGATTTAATTATAAAGGTCATTTTGAAACTCCTATATTTGGCTAGTGGGTGAAAGATTTGCTAATTCAATTTGAAAATTTTAGGCCACCTCCATAGTAAGATGAGTAGATGACAAATAAGGAATTTGTAGAAAAAGCATCAATTGAACTTGCATCAATAGATGATATGAGGAGAATTTGATCATTCAAGAAACATGAAGCACCACCAAAATATACCTCTACTCGCTTTTTCCTGGTGGCTACGTGTAATGCCGTATTGCCAAACTTATCTGGAAGCATCACAATGGCTGGATCGGCCTCAACCAGCAATTTCACCACCTCACAGCTAACCCCTTTTACAGCCATATGCAATGCAGTTTGCCCTTTCTTGTCTGTCCTCCTCGCCAGTTGTGAATCTATGTCAAGTAAGGCCTTCACAATGTCCACATGACCTTGTCTGGCAGCTAAATGCAATGCATTTTTGCCATTGGACCTGAAAATCTCTACCAAGCCATGATCCTTTGATAGAAGTTCATGCACAACAGCTGTATGCCCCCTCGTAGCTGCAGATATAAGAGGTGTTGCATTTGATGGGCCTGTTGTTTTACTTAGCTCTGGGTTGTGATCAAGCAGCACCTGGACAATGGCTGCAATAGAACAGTCACTCTAAGTGTAGTGGTGTAGTTTTGAACAGAAAACATAACTTACAAAACCAAAGTTAAGCAGGAAATTATTCCCTCTGTCCCAAATTTCTTGTCCACTTGCACCATTTACATCTCAAAAAATTGTTTATATTTTTCAAATGAATAATGTTTTATATATTCAATATGGATCTCGTTTGATAGTTCTCGATGAGCTCTATTAAACATAGTTTTTAAAATTCGAAAAAACATTATACGTTGAAAGATATAAGCAATGAAAATTGGCACGCATGCCCGTAAATTGACAAGAAATTCGGGACGGAGGGAGTACATGTTTTACCCCCGAGAGTGAAGTAGCCTCTACAATATCTATAAATCAGGTCCTCTAAAATAGGATGGCGAATAATAACTCTACATACAGAGACCTGAACGCCTCCTTTGCTAGGAAATCAGCACAGCCATCAGGATCATGTAATCCTGAGGGTGACTAAAGAAAAACCAAATACAAAGCACTAAATTATACTAGGGATGCATCACATCAGCCTCCATAATCAACTTGATGCCTTCCATAGAATTCAATTCCGCCATAACTAGGGAGTAACCTTCCAGATTATCCAACCATAATGCCTTCGAATTTGTGATGTGCTTGAAAATATATTCAGTGACAAGTCAGAGTAAACAAACACAAAGGTACTTTTTGTACTTGAAAGGCGACCATTTGCTCACAGCTTGAGAAAGCAACTCCTAAGTTTGACTTATTTTATCTAAGGTCCACAATAGCAGTAAGTACAATTTCATGTTAAAGCTTGCATGGCTCAATGAAAAATCCCTCACACACTGGCACGCATAATTTATAACTGCAGAGATCAGTGATAGTATCGAAACATTTGAGTTCATAAACCGAATATATTTACTTATAAAACAATACTGCTATCGCTATCAGTGAGCAGATCTCTTAACTTGCTCCAACACCTCAAAGACCAAGTTCTCTATTAGGGATAATCTCTTCCCCCTGGTGATTAACTAAACCTTTCCTAACTAGTTAACCTTTCCTATCTAATAGGTAACTAAACTCTTCAAGAGCCATTATAAGTCTCTAGTATCACAGTGTTAATGATTCGATTAATGAAAGGATCATTTCCCTTCTGTTCCTTTCTCATTAGATTTTGTTCACTTCTCCCTGAATGGAAATATTCACATTTATAGAACCAGAAAGGAACTCAACAACAAACAGATAAAGGTTGGTGAATGATGATTCCGAATATAATCACCATCATGTCATTCCTGAGCAAACCAGAGATTTCAAAATGAACAACAGGAGGAAAATAACAATTTTCTATATCAGCCTCATTTGTGAATCAAACACTGCCTAAAAGAAATTGACCAATTAATCAGTTTATAAACCTCAAACTATCAAGCCAAAAGGGGGGAAGAAACAAGAACTAAATAGAAAGCTGAAATGATCACCATGGTGTCCTTGACTAGCGGCTATATGCAGAGGATCAAACCCGGACCGATTCTTCCTCTTCAAACTTTCTTCATTGGCATAATTCAACAACTCCTTCACAACGTCAACAAACCCTTTCCCCGCCGCAGTGAACAATGCCGTCTCTCCCAACTCATTCACCTCGTTCACAACCGAAGCCCGAATCTCCGCAACCTCGTCATCAAAATCAGCTCCTGTCAGAGTCCCCATCATCTGCGAACCGATTTCGTCGAGAATCAGCCTCACCGCCGCTAGGTCCCCCCGCTGCGCCGCCAGATGGAGCTCGGTGTCGTTGTGGCGGCCGGTCACCTGCTTCACATATTTCTTTTTTCCAGCCTGGTCTATACGCTTGCCGGAATTCGATAGAACCAGAGCAGGAGCAGTGGCCGATGACGGCGACGTTGGGTTAGGGTTTTGGGTCGTTGGTGGAGTCATGAGTCCTTTTTCTAAATCCATTGCCCCTGTTAACCAAACAATCAAGAGTTAACATACAGAACCCAAAGCCCAGCGCTATCACATAATGTGAGTGCAAGCATCAAAGTGTCTTTTAAAAACCTCTCAAGTTACTAAAATTCGCAAGTGGTGGCTAGCTCATGCGGTAGAGCTCTTGATGCCCCACACTGCATCCCGGATCGAGTCCCATTCCCCCCTCCCCCCATGTAATAGAACAGAAATGACGAATGACGAAAAAAAAAAATTACTAAAATTCGCGAGGGTGGGTTAGGGTTTTGGTCGGTGGTGGAGTCATGAGTCCTTTCAAGTCCATTTGCCCTGTTAACCAAACAATCAACAGTTGACATACAGAACTCAAAGCCCAGCGCTCACTCACATACGTGCGTCGAGTGCAAGCTAGAACAGCTTGTTATACAGCTTTTTACAGAAATTATACATACACAGAGAGAGAGATGGATGGATAGAGCTCCACTTTTCATTTGGATGGTTAGTTACATCAGAAATTAATATTTGTAATCAGGAATTGCATTTGGGAAAAGAACATCACTTCACAATTCTAGACTTAGGTTATTTGTATTTCCGGAGAAAATCCTTCCAGAAATTGAAACAAACAAGGTAAGCCAAGTACAAAATAAACCGATCAAGAAAGAGATAAAAGAGAGAGAGCGTACCTTCTTCATCGATAGGAGAAGCCATAACAGGATTGGACGAGAAGTGAGAGAAACTTGTGTGGAAAATGAGGTGAGAGAAAAGAAAGAGGGACGAAAGGGATGATGAAACAGTGGGGAGGAGAAGACGACAGAAAGTGGGTAGAGGATAGTCAGTAGGTTCTCCAATGGCGTTTTTACAAGTGGACTAACAGTATTCAGGCGGCTGCAGAGTGCGCACTCGCGTGTGAACGAAAAGTACCGCCACGTGATCCTCCAAATCCGTTATTACATGTACTAATTTTTTTATCAAAATAAAATGCTTACGGGCATAATTTCTTAAATTTTTTGAATTTGGTTTTTAAAAAATTATGCTATGAAACATTTTATATTGTGATATGAAAATTGCAAGTCTTTTCATAGTGGATTAAAATACTCCCTCCGTCCCAATTTGTTTGCTCACTACGAAACTACGTGCAATTTTCAAACTAAAAAATAATGTACTTGCAAAAATAATTTTCTAATCAATGTGGATCTTGTTTGATAGATCTCATT
>JAXBDA010004901.1:0-26730 GCA_036023075.1 Gaultheria prostrata
ATTTTGATAAAGGAATTAATGACCGGACAAATCTCTACATATAAATTCAAAATTTAAATTTCAAAAAGAGAGTATTGTTTTTGTACTTTGAAGTTTTGTAACTTGTATCTTACTAAGGTTTTTTTTTTTTTTTCCCCGATAACATGAAATCAGTAATCTTAATGACATCACTGTTTGATCTTGTGTAACATTTATCTACACCGTGCAATTTGTTTGGCTAGTGGGAAAGTTCGTTACATACAAGGTTAGACCGTCTTACATGCATCTCGATTAACATAGTGAGCAGCGTAATTAGTCTCCAAAAATTAATCGAAATGCATGTAAGACGGTCCAGCCTTGTATGCAAAGCAATCCATTTTCGTAATTGACGACATGTTTGTCTAATAGACAAAGTAAAATATTTTAGGTGATTTGCATTCAAATGAGATAATCACATGTGAGTCATGTGACTTAAATTACCATTCTAGGTGATTGGGTTAATGAACAAAATGAATTCTAGGTGATTGCGTTACTCCACAAAGTAAAATATCTAAATTTAGCTTATGACCGATAAATTAATACTGTTTCTCTAAAATGTTTATTGTAGGCATTTTCCTAAAATGCTTTTCAATTTAGATGCACACGTACGCCATTATACATTAGGCTAAACTCTAAATTTTTCACATGCTTTACATTAAAATAAAAGCAATAAATTATTCTTTTGTGTTATGATTTCTATGCGTAACACGGGTTTTTCTAGCTGTTACTTTTTATTATATGACCAACAAAAATATACTATTTTAAAATTTCCAGAAAATATTCCTTATATCAAGAAGAATACCTTATGAATATTTTTCTTTTGATTGAACCATTTTCAACCACAATGCTATAATCTCAATACGGCAAAATAAGTAAACGAATGTAAACATTTTAAAAGAATGTCGCTCTGTTTTATTATAAATTTACGCCTTTTACATTTCACACGTTTGGATTGCTAATTAATCCCAAATTTTTTTGACCGAAGGTGAAACAAAAGCGCACTAGGCTCCATTCTTCTGATTGCTAATTAATCCCAAAACTTTGTGACCGAAGGTGTTAAACAAAAGCACATTAGGCTCCATTCTCCTGAACTTTTTGTCTAGTGATTTTTTTCGATATTTTTTTATTTTTAGTAATTTTATTCAAATTTTTATCAGATTTTGTTTTATTAATCCTTAGTATCGACGAGAAGAACAAAAAATGTAGAAAAATATGGGTCAAAACTTAAAAAAAATCATATAAAATACTAACACTTTAGACATAAAAAGAAAAAAAAAACAGTCGGTATTTTTTCGTCTTTAGTAAACTTTTTTTTGCTTTTGGTTGTAATTTTTTTTATTTATAGACTCCTCTTGTAAAGACAGATGAATCAAAATATATAACACGAATCAAACAATAATTTAAAAAATACGAACAAAACATGGAAAACCAAAAATTTCACTGACCACCCGTAAGGTTTCTGAAATTGAACTTGTTCTCTCTTTCTTTCCTAACTAGAGGCCGGGGCACACGCAATACGTGTGCAAGTCGATCTTTGACGAAAAAAATATGCACAAAACTATCCGGCTTATTGCTTGATCGTGTGTGCATTGTAAATTTTTTTTTTTTTGAGAAATAAGTTATCTTTTAGATATTTAAGCAAAATGTATTGTGACAGTTTGCAAATAATTAAATAGTAATACATTACCCTGCTAATGCCGTTGTCGCTATCGCTGCCGCTTTGTGCACGATCTAATAATACCTCAGTACTCTTGTATCAAATTTTGTAAACCAATCGTGTTAGCTATAACGGAGAACATCCATTTTGTACATTAATGGTCTATCTTTAATGCCTACATAGATTTTGAAGTCGATGTTGTAAGTTTGCAAAGACTACAGGGTTGGAGAAATATTTAATTATAAAATTATATGAACAATTATCTTCTAATGCGGTTATAAGACGCGCTATGATCAATAAACAATGTATATAGTAATTTATTTTCTGATTCAATTACAATTGCCGTTTCTTTTAATTTTAATAGAAGAGGTTATTTGAATCCATGTACTTTCCAATTTGATGTGGATTCATGTAAAGCAAATAACTAAAAAGGTAAAGAACTCTCATCTACTTCTCTAAATAGGCCTTGCGTGATATCCTTTAGGTCCAGTTAGTAAATCACACATGCAAAAGTAGCGAAAGAGGGAGTTATACAAAACCCAATTTGAAAATGAAATTCATTTTCTGGAGTGAAATTCATTTTCCATTTACTGTTTCAATATATCACTTTTTCTTTTGTCCTTTAATTTTTATTGGTAGCTTTAAACATTGACTATATTTTTAAATGAAATTATGAGGGTAAACTTTTTTTTATTTTATCTTTTTCCAATATTTTTTTCCATTTTTTAAAACTTTGAACTGAGCCCACACATTAGCACAAAAAACATGGAATAGAGTGAGATGGAGATAAAGAAAGATATTGCATATTTTTTTATTTATATGTAATGTGGAAAAAAATTACATTAATCATCAATCCATGTCAACAGACAGAATTATACACGAATTTTCTCATTTCAAAAAATTAATATTTATTTAGGTAATGTGAAAAAAAATTACATTAATTGCCAATCCCTAACAACAGACCGACTTATACATGAACTTTCTCATTTCTAGAAATTAGCACAATTGAAATACTCATATTCTCTCTCTAATTGGGAGCATGTGAATGGAGTTAATAGGGAGAAGATAAAAAAGTCATAGAGTGGAAGACCTTGGATGACGCATGAAGTAGTTAATAGAGAGAAGATAAAGGTCGTTCCGAGTTCCGCTCAACATTGTGAAAGGGACTAATCAGTACTAGAGGCCGGGCACATGCAATGCATGTGCAAGTCGAACTTTATGAACAAAAGCACCCGACTTATCGTTTTAATTATGATGCGCATGCAAATCGAATTTTGACAAAAAAATGTTAACAAAAGCTTCTGACTAATCGTTTGATCATTGATCATGCATGTTTTGGCAGTTGGGTTGACATTGTTTTACACCTTTCGTCCTACTGACTTATACACAAAATTTTCATTCTCAAAATTAACACAAATCCAATTTCCAGCCCCTATCTCTAATTGGGAGCACGTGCATTACCTTTCTTTTTCTTTTTTTGCTTGATCAAGCGAAAACAAAAAAAGAAAGCAAAAAAATAAGTAGTGCAGAGTAAACAAAAGCATAAAGGTCAAATAAAATTGAACAGGAGACTTGTAGTACCATTGGGAGACTTGTCATATTCTCTTCGGTCTCTGTACTAACAGAAGAGAGAGATGAAGCATTGGTCATTGCATCTGCGGAAAAAAAGCAGAAGAACCGCAAGGCTTAAGCAGGTTTTTTTCTGCAAAATAAGGAAATCTGAGCAAGGCTCTCACCTCTGTCTCGCCTCGGTTTCCACACAACCTATATACACTGTAGTGACAAATCAAATGCAGTGAAGGGGCCATTTTCATTTCGTACCTGTGTGAAATAGGGAATGTGTGGGCAGTGTAGTATCTTTTGAATAAACAAAAGAAGTGCACTACACATTTGTCAGTTTTTTCCGTGAAAGAAGTGCACCTTTGGCAGTTATTTCCATGTGTCAAGAAAATGTGTAGGCAACGTGTACAGTGCAGTTGTAGAGGAAGAGTTTATCATTTTACCCTTGGCAGTTACTTTATGGGTAGACCCGGAAAAGATCATTTAGTATTTTGGTTTGAGACAAAAGTGGAAAACACTTTTGTGACAGACTTCAAAATTGGATTATACCAAACTGGTGCTCTCCCTTTATATATTAGAATAGATTAGAAAGATAACTGCCACTTTCAAACTTGCAATTCCTGTCGAATAACTGCACAAGGCTCCTACATAACTGCTAAAATGCCCGGATACAGGCCTCCATGTTTAAAAACCTCCGGCAGTTACACAACTCCCACAAATTCCCTCTTCACAACCGGTCACTTTCAAACCAGCAATTTTGTGTCCTCTTCTTTGTTTCACATAGGTACGAAAATGGCATCTTCAAGTACCAGTGCTTCGTCTCTGTTGCACCGAACCGCACCTCCACCATAAATCCTTGAGCAAATGGATACTTGCCACGCAAATGCATTGTCAACAATAAAGAACACGAGAACTTTGGTAGGCAATTGAAGACTTGCCATGCAAATCAGCAAATGCTTTGGGAATTCAAGAATGTTTCAACCGTTTTCGTGTTATTCGTCATTTTAGTGTGAGACTGCAAATTCAACAGACACATTCATTTATGTAAGTTTCACATAACACCTTCATTTAGAGTTAATTTTACATCCCAAGTAAAGCATTTAACAATTTCCTTTGTGATTTGAATTGCGTTCGTGGGTACCTAATTCATCAGTTTTTCTCTCTATCACAAAATCCAAATATGTTGAAAATGGAGGCTGAAGAAAAGAAATTGTATATCTACTGAAGGAACTTTGTTGAATTTGACTGACTTCCCTCCAACCTCACCAGTTCTATATTCCATTTCATATGGCGTTTATGGGAATAGATAAATTCAACGTTAGTATCAGTGTGGAGGCATGACAAGAATCAGTAACTTCACAATGAATAATCAGGTAAGTTTCAGTTTATACCTCTCAAGGATCATGAGTCAATGACGGTGCTTTTTGTGAAGTTGAAATTACATAAATTATTAACTCCCCTGGTTCCAATTTATTTGTTTTGGGACCACTCGAAAAATTATTTGCATTTTTCCAATTTATTAAGATAAGATTTGTACTTGCAACATAAAATTGTGTAAACTTCATGAATTTAAAATTAGACAAATAAATTGAGATGGAGGAGTATAATTCCATGATTTCGGAAAATCAAATTTGAATTTCGACGAAATTGAATACTAAGTGTGAGTGATGAAATAGAAATTAGTTTAAAGGTAGGATATCTGCATATTTGAATTGTTTACTTATGCTTCCTCTAAAAACAAAAGCATTAAATTTGGAGCATAGTTTCTCATAAAGTGTTTTATTTACGGTATGATTCAATTACGTGCATAATTTCAAAAATATTTATAGACGCAAGTCCAACTTGATAATTTTTTCAGATCCTGTCTCCTCATATGATTCTTTTTGTCAAAGTTCGACTTGCACACGCGTTGCGTGTGCCGCAGCCTCTGAAGGATGAGAAACGTAAAAAAAAAAAAAATAACAATGCACACACGATCAAATAATAAGCCGGATACTTTTGTCCCTTTTCTTTTTTGTCAAAGTCTGACTTGCACACGCATTGCGTGTGCCCCGGCCTCTAGTGCTCGAGAATGGTAGTCTCGCAGCCTCGCTCAGCAGAAGAGCCTTACTTTTCCATTATATTAGTAAAACACTACCAAAATTCATTAATATTCCCTTAATTTTTACTCGTTCAATTAATCATTTTGGTCAACAAAGACATATTTATTACTTTTGAGTAAAAAATAATGACAATTGAGAGCTTTTATTATTTATTTTAGTATTAAAAATCGTGAATTCGTTAATTAGCCACTTTTGGCAATTTCCGTCAAATGCTTAGTCGAACAAATGATGGTCGGGTGTCGATAAACTGAAAATTGAAATAACAGGAGATTTATAATCATTTATACTTTAGGGCGTTTCCGTGAAATTTATCCGTTACAAAAATAATAGCAAAAATAGAATTTTAGTACCTTTAATCAAAGCCATACAATTATAACAAAATAAATTTAATGACTAAACATAAATACAAAATAAATTTGTTTATCTATATATCTATTATCTTTGTCAATAGTTAAAATATAAAATCCATGTCAACGTTTTTACAGATGCATGCAATCCAAGGAGAATGGTTCTCAAAATTTTCAAAAAATGATCTTAGCTAAACGAGTTCATTAGTGCTACGCTTACACCCTCTGGATTACACACTAGGTTACACCCTATCCGGATGTCCGACATGTGTCCCTTCTCTCTCCCTGACTTTCTCTCTCTCCTACACATGTCAGACATCCGGATAGGGTGTAACCCAGAGGGTGTAAGCGTAGCATTGCTCAAATGAGTGTTAGATAGTTTAGAAAATCTGTGTTTGGATGGGTTTTGAAAATTTTTTTTGAGATAGTGTTTGGTTGGGTTTTTGGAAAGGAAAATAACGAGTTAATAATTGGAGAGAGATAGAGAGAGAATGAGAATAATGAGGTAATGAGTAGAGAGAGAAATGTAAAAAATGATTGAAAAAATAGAGAATCTTTTTGAATTTTTTTTTTTAAATGAGGAAAAAGGGGAACCAAACAAACCTTTAGTTTTAAGAAAAATACTAAGTTAATTCCAAGGAAATTTTCAAACTTGGAAAAGGAGTTTGCCTGGGCACATCCAACCTGGCTATGGGGTTGTAAAAGAGAGGGTTAGTGGTGGTATTGGACATGTGGGTGGCGATGGGAAGGGGGCAATGCTCCAATAAAAAAGTGGATGGGAGAGGAGGTTCAATTGTGGTCGCAAGTGGTGGCTGGCTCATGTTTTACCTGAATGTCCCATACTGCATTCCGGGGTCGAGTCCCCTTCCCCATGTAATAGAGTAGGAATGACGAATGATTTAAAAAAAAAAATGGTGGTCGCAAGGAATGAGGGGTGGGAGACATAAAGAAGTTAAGAGAAAGATAGAAAGAGGAGGAACTATAATCAGGTAAGGTGGAGTCTATAGTTGTTAAATAAGATGACTTAATACTTGGTTTATGTTACTTGGAAATATCTATTTTGCCCGCAAATTGTATAACATTCAGCTCACACGAAAATTTTGTGATTCCCCCAATGTTGAAATTCATTACAACCATAATAAAAAGGACTCCTATATCAACTTCTCATTTCAGTTTTGAATTTCCAAAGAAAGATCTATGATCTCCTATTCGGGGACGGCCCAAGCGTTAGGTCATTAAGATTAGCGGCCAAGGCCTCCAATTTTGAGAGGCCTCACTTTCATACATACGTATCTATGTGCACAACAAGTTTTGAGTTTCCAACAATCATTGCAATTGACAACAAACAAACAAACAAAAAAAAAACCCTTAGGTATGTAAAAGGCTTTCCAAAAATTAATGGAGTTTTTCATTGTTACGGTTGATCATTCCATAAGATTAATTTACCTCATATGTCACATTTTACGTAAAATTCAAGTATTGTATACGCTAGAGACTAAAGTATTTCATGATTAATAACTTCACAATTTTCAAATCAAAACCATAATATATTAGATTAAAATGTTTAACATCACTACTTCAGTTCAACTCCTAAAAGGCCTCACACTCAAACTCTGCCTTAGGCCTCCAAAGAGATTGGGCCACCCCTGCAGTTCTTTTTTACAAAATTGAACTATTTCCAGATCAGATAAGAACAAAAGCTGACAAGAAAATGGAAGAAATAACAAAATGAAATTCACCTCTATTTGGGGTTATCTGAAAACTTAAAGAATCATCCTAATTATCAATTCCACACTTGTATTTCATACCAAAACTATAGCAAGAAACCCAGAAAGAAGTGACAGAAACGTCAATTGCAATTATTTGCAATCCATATTCAATTTCAAATCCCACATAGGAAGAATGATCTATGAGCTCCTGTTTTGCTAGCCTACAAGTTGCAGACCAAACAGAACAGAAACAAATGAAAATTTAAGAAAAGCAAGATCGGAATCCTTAAAACCTGGAGATTCATCCTAATTGTCTTTTTCACACTTTGAATTCAATGGACATTAGCCATTCAAAGAACCAATTTGCTCAATTAGAGATCAGCAGCGGCTCGCGCTCGTGACCACTCTCAGCCCACCACGACTTGAACCCAACATGATCAATGTCGACCTCGTTTTCGAGACTAAGAGCTGGAAGATTAAGATCACAAACAATATGCAACTCAGAAACCTCTTCTTCCTTCGCTAAAACACTCTCTTTTGTTGCTGTGTTTTCAGAAAACCCAATGTAATGAGCCCTTTTGTGACCTCCCAAGGCTTGGCCTGATGGGAAAACCTTGAAGCAGATTGGGCATTGATATGTCGTTTTCGTACCAAAAATATAATTTATAAAATAGGGAATTAACTAATATCCCGAACATTAGTGGTTAAGTCCGAGGTCGATTTACATGGATAAATTGGCTAAATTACGGTAGTTTCGATTAACTTTTAATTTAATTCAGGAAAAAGATTGGTTTGATTGATTTGAGAAACTAAAACGAGAAATTAAATTGATTTGAACTGATGGAGAAGGAATCTAGGGTTTAGAATCCACTCTAGCCTCATAACCATAACTTGCATAGATTAGGTTAGTACTTGAATCGCGAGTGATTTTCGCTAGGGCTTGCAAACCCTAGCGAAAATCGTCAAGAGAATATATGTGCTTGTTAAAAAACATAGACTATACCATAGCACGGACCGTCTCACAGTGCGGCACGATCCATCTTACGAGCATAATCTATCTCAGAACTCCAAACACAATGTTGAAAACGATTATATGAACGGGTATTTGAAAGCTAGCATACAAATACGCAACGGGTTGAAAGAATAAAAATATAATTCCATTGATCTTATGAAACCAAGTTCTGAACATATAATTCGATTCGATTAAAACCCTAAGCTATACAAAATAGAATGGTTACTTGGCGTAGAGCTTCATCCTCCCCCTAGATAGGGGGTTTAGCCGGCCAAGGAGATGATTGATGCACTTGAAATTGGAAGAGAAACGAAGAACATGAAGAACAATGAGTCTCTCTCTCTAAAAAGTTGTCTCTCAAAGTATTTGGGAACCCTAAACTAATGTTATGAAGTTCTATTTATAATGAAAGACCCAAGATTTACATCAAAACGTATCAAAACGCACTTTCCGCGCTTGTTGGTCCGGACCAAGGTTCCTGTAAGCTTCTTATTGCACCGGGTTCGTTGGTCCGGACCAAGGTGTTGGTGGTCCTGACCAAGGTTGCTGCAAGCTTGATTCGTGCTTCTTGAGGTTGGTCCGGACCAAGGAAGTGGTGGTCCGAACCAAGGTTGTTACAACTTGGTAATTCAGCCCTCTTTTCGTCCCCCTTCGCATATCAAAGCTCCTAACTTGCTCCAAAATGTACATCTCCATGCCCTTGATCACCAGAAGCCTATAGCACCAATAACCGACAAAAGCTAATTAAATACTCCCTTCGTTCCTAAATAACAGTCCACTACGAAAAGTCGTGCCATTTTTCAAATCAAAAAATGAAGTACTTCTATGTATCATTTTTTTAATTTTTTCGCACCGAATTAAAGTACTTGTCGACTACTTTAATTCGATGCGAAAAAATTCAAAAAATGATAGTCGGAAGTATTTCATTTTTTGATTTAAAAAATGGCAAGAGAGAGAAAGTAGGTCTTTTATTTAGGAACGGAGGGAGTAGTAACCTAATTGGCCTAACAAAGTGCCAATTAGGGAGGGTAAATGGGTGCTTTTGAGCACCTGTCAGGCATTCATGATCCTTGCCCTTCTGTAACTCAGAAAATCCAATTTCCTCAACTACGTTCTCATTGCATTCAAGCTTTTCGGGATTGAAATTCTAGCTAAAGTTATTCGGAACTTGGGTTGACTCAATAACCCTTTCGTGGCTGCCAATCTTCGCCACAAGACCACAACTGTTGGTTTTATGGCCACTCCGGTGGCCTCCGAGTGCTCGATTAGATCGAAAGATTCGCTTGCACGTCCTGCATTCGTACTCGGGTTTCTTCTCAGAAATCTCAAAGTTCCCAGAAAAAGAAGCAACAGTTTTGCTCATTAGATCAGAAAAATTTCCCCCAAATTCAAGATCTTCTTGATCATCAAAAGTGGCTTCCTTGCTTGAGTTACACTTCATCACTTCCGAATCATCTTCATCCAACAATCCAACTTCTCTCATCAATTCAAATTCAGTGGGGTCATTTCCATTTTCAATTTCAGCATCAAACAACTCAATACCCAAATCATCATCCAGTTCAGACTTCTTGAATTCATCAATGGAAAATCCCAAATCGGCCTTCTTCTCATTTTCGATCGAAAACCCGGAACCCAATTCACCTAATTCGAATTCAGATTCATTCTTATCACACAAAGAATTGCAAGAACCTGAAACACAAGAAGAACACAATCTCCCTCTCAATTTCTTCTTTTCCTTCCAATTCTCATCATCAAAATCACACACTGCTCTACAAATTTCGGAGTTATTATTCTCAGAAGACTCCAAAACTGAATTAAACTCGCCCAAATCAGTCACACCACTAGACAACATAATCAAACTCAAAGCAGCCTCTTCTAACTCCTCAATCTCATAAACATTTGAAGAAGAAGATACGATTGAATTATTGGTTAAAGAAAGATTGTTAGAAACCTTATACCTCGGCTTCGATCTCTTCCTCCGAACCGGACACAAATTCTCATTATTTGAAATTTGAGAAATTGAAGGTTTGCCTTTGTAGCTTGAGGTTTTGGTTTACTTCTGTTTGCTTATTTATGTTAATAAAGCAAAATATTTTGTACCAAGAGCAATGAGAAAGTAAGTTTTTGGCTGCAAATATTTACAAGTGAAGGGTTACCTAACCATATGAGATAAGACAAAATTTCAATGGTTCTTCCGCCTAGGTCAATAAGCTTCCGACACGGAACCGGGGGGCCTGTAGTGAGTCACTCACTACAGGCGGTGTAGTGGAATCCTGGCCGTCCATTCTTGTTTTGGACGGCCCAGATGCACTCACTACACCCTGTAGTGAGTTTGACTCACTACAGGCCCCCCACTTTCGACACCCCACATTCCATCACGCTCAATGAAGTCCTTCTTGAAGTCATTGCCAGTACCCCTATCCTACAAGTAAGAATTGAGGAATCAGTCAATAACAAACAAGAAATCATTATTACATAGCTACGAATCTGTTTCAGCAACAATATATTGGCGAACTCAGCATTCAAGTGATTGTTGCATTATGGTTGCAAGATACGGTCAAATTAACAAAAAACAAATCAAACTGTTCATTCATGAGTACTGAGTTCATCTGAGGATTTACAACCAATAGGACCAGCTTGAATTGATAAAGGAACCAACAATAGGAAAGAAGAGAATATAAACAAACTAGCATATGCACAAGGACAAAACATCATACTCTCTATATCCACTAGTGGAAGAATAACTTCTGGTACCGCACCATTCTAGCATAGGCTTTGCATATACTCGATAACTATAAACCTAAAAAGCAGGAAGCATGCCAGACAGCTTTTAATCAACAGAACATGTTGTATTCTTGTGAAACCAAAAATAACCTAGGAAAAACATACGACCTCCATAAGTTCCACCAACGAAGTTCACTTCATACGGTCCTAAGGACCTTTACCATCCTTTGGAGGCACATCATCCAACAAAACAAACACATCTTTCTCTATGCGAACAACAGGAACTGGCTAGTCCTCTGCATCCAATAATTTCCCCTACAATGCTACATTAATCATTTTTCTCCCAGGGGCTTGACAGTCAGTTTTGTCGCATTTTATTGATTAGGTCTACACAAATATAAACGAAAGGATTGATACACATAAATGTACTAAAAAAATGAAGAAAATCCATACACTAACTTCTAAACTAAAAGGAATATTTGTCTCTCATCATAGACTATCTAATTTAAAACTGGTACGTGAGGTTCGTTTTTTGGATCTATCCACATAAAGATCTCCTGAGCAACCACTTCTGGTAAAACTTTGAAAGAAGAAACTTTAGGATGGGGGAAAGAACATTTAACGCATTCTCAGCAATACAAGTGATTTCCTAAGCCAATGTTAAAAGAGGACTACTACCATCCAACATCATATTTCATTGCTTCAAAACTGCCTAAAACATGATAAAGACGAAGATCAGTAAAGCCTCACAACTTGAGCTTTTATAAGGTGAGTATCAGCATCAATAAAACCATATAACACCCCAATCATGTTCTTTCTTCCAGAATCGATGCAACCTATCTACAAAATTGAGTTATGGTTATGATTATCATAACAAGAACCTCTATTGCAACAAAAATTGCCAATATTGGATTTCTCCGGATCTTTATTCATCACATCTAGCTTCAACTATGTGAAATGACTCCATCCACGTTGACCAAACAGAGAAAATGTGATCAACAAGAAAATTGATACAGAGGCAAAATCACGACTCGTTATTTACTAGCATACCTGAGGGAAGTTTGTCATGATTAGCCCATGCATAGAAACAAAGAGAGATGATTGCACACATCATAACCTTGTGGGTAAATCAAATGTAACTGTTGAAATAGGAAGAAGCTTATATTAGAAAAGACATAATGCAGTTTTTCCCACATTAAAAACTCACTGATACCATAAGCATCAGTGTGTCGAATAATAATTCGATATTTGTGGGCACCAACCCTGCACACTATTGTTGGGATACTAACAAGATAAATTGTCATGAGATGGTGGGAGCTGACCTTACCCCTAGGTCAACTGAGTAGGAGACAAAGCTGGCCCCATCCATCTCTTCCAGCCCATTTGAATAGCAGAAAGGGTGAGGAAAGAAAACAAAGGAGAATTGTGTGACCTCGTTGATCGAGAGCTAAATCATATATCAAGGACAGGGGCACAGTACTTTTGTGGTAATCGATGACTAATAACAATCTTATTAAAAGGTGGTATTACTGTGACTATCAATTGGTGTTTGTCCTGCAAGTGTGACGAGGAGACAACTAGCTCCTCATTAACTGAAAGGTGGCTGAGGTGAGCGTTGTTGTTGGTGGTGTCTTAGATAAGTGAATTAGAGAGGGAAGAGGAAGGGCAAAAAATCATCCAAGAAACCCTCCCAGAAATGGGATTCCATGTCATCGAAATCATTTCTTAGTGTTCTTGGCTTGTCATCTCTGCTGAAGGTTCTATACTAGAGTCCACGAACACCGCAAAGTCGAGTGAAATGAGATGAGTCAATGAAGGAAAAAATTCCCTAAAAACAAACAATGTTTCAAGGAAACTAAAATGATTTTTGACATTCAGACCACAATAGCAATGCAGATTTTGGTCTTCTTCTGTTGCAAACCCTAACCATGGATCTTGATTGGAAAGAAGATGAGAAATAGCAGAAAACTCCCCCTGAGAATATCACTAAGTCCTCTGTCATTATCACTTGGCACTAAATACAATAACAGAATGTGCATCTAAGAGATTTCTAATGTAACATCTCACAATTACTTTTAAAATGGAATCATCCAACAATCTAATTATAAGAGCAATATCAGTATTCAGCAGTCGCATAATAGCTGCAACACTTAAAACAAGAAGACGTATCATGATAAACAGCACAAAAGAATAAAAGTGTTGTAAAGAACTGGACATTATTGCAGCGAAAAAATGTATGGACACATTCTCATGAATAGCAAATTCCCTTGGGACAGAAGCGCAGTCAATCTGGAATATGATGCACTAGCTGAAAACTTAGTCTGACATCATTAAACCGAAAAACCAACAACGATTTTGAGACATAAAAAGCAATGCAAGTCACAGAAATAGACGCCTCATTGACATTCTAGAGCTGTTCGGAAGATTTGACAAAATTTATGTTAGTTGGAAGTCGGAAACCGTACCATTAACAGCTTATGAATATATCCATAGTATTCCAAAGCGCTTGTCAGACTATTTGCAACAGGTTATGCCTCAAAACCGAAAATATACCGACTAAAATCGGAATACGTCTTGCAAAAGTACCAATCTGTTGTAATTGCATTCAATTTCGCGCTAATCATTTAAAGCAACCAAATTAGGACAAAATACCAGGAGATAAAAAAAGTTTAGTTCAAAAAGCTTCCTCTTCCATGTTAAATAGGCTACTAAGGCTAGGGATCAAATGGCAGACTCTGTAGACTTGAAATTCAACAAAATAGACTGAAAGAATGTGATACATCAAGAACATCTGAATAACATCCAGCGTAGCTCGCTAAATCAAGCTAAAGTTGCACTTCCCTTTGGATACAAAAGTTGTCAATCGGGTGTATGATGCACAAAGTGCTGAAAACTTAATCTGACATGATTAAACCGAAAACCCAACAAGGATTTTGAGAATAAAAAAGCAATACGCATAAAATACAACCACAAATAGCATCCATATTTTCACTACATCAAGTGATCTGCTCAACATTCAGGCCAAGTTTTTTCTATCCCTCGGCGCAAGATTCTGGATCATTTTTAAAAATACCTGATCCCCACCACCAACTGAGAGAAAATGAACTACTATCGCCACGGTAGCTGCATCTGGGGAGAAATTCCGGTCGAGCATTTCTTGTATAAGTATCATAGCCTTGGGTTTGTCTCCCCTCTTCAGAAATGCACAAACAACAACATTGTAAGTCAAATCATTAGGTGGGCACCCATTTTTCTCCATTTGCAAGAATAACTCCTCAGCTTCATCCAGCAGGGCCTCCTCACAAAATCCACCAATCATTGCGCTGTAAATCTGAACATTGGGTTTCAAACCTTTGGCAGAAACGGCTCTAAACAGTTTCAGAGCATCTTCAATTTTCCCAGCTTTGCACATGCCATTTATGAGGATACCATAAACAACAATATCAGGAGTTATACCGTGATATTGCATGGAACGAAAGACCTCTACTGCCTTGACAATTTCGTGATTCTTAAAAAAGCCATCTAACAAAACTGAGTAAGTTACAACATTAGGATTTTGACCTCTACTTATCATCTCGTGAAAAAAATGATTTGCAGCATCGCACCTTCCTAATTTAAAGAGCCCCTGTAACAAAGTGGTGAAAGTGACGGTGTCAGGTTTTAACCCTTTCCAAACCATTTCGGGGAAGAGGCGCATCACTTCGTCTACATTCCTCCTCTTGCAGTATCCATTGACCAAAATATTATAGCTACAAATGTTGGGCTGAAGGCCCTTATCCACCAGTGAGTAGAACACTTCATTTGCTTTGTCCATGTAACCTTGCAAACAATATCCGTCCATAAGTGCGTTGTAAGTGACCACATTGGGTTCCTCAGCTCTTCGAAACATGATCGCGAGTATGCCCGTTGCTTCTTTAGTCTTTCCCTCCTTGCAAAATGCATCCACCAATGTATTAAAGGTTACAACATTTGGAAATATATTTTGAGCCATCATGGCTCCCAACATTCTTGTGGCATCCATCCATTGGCCTGATTTGCATAATCCGTCAACCAAAGAGGTATAGGTAACCACGCTTGGCATAACATCCCACTCTCTCATCTCTAACAAGAGGTTGAAAGCATCATCTATGTTTCCGTCCTTACAAAGGTTGTCAATGATAGTGCTATAAATCACAACACTAGGCTTCAAGTTCCATTTCTGCATACTCCGGACCAGCTGTACAGCCATATTAGTGTTTCCAAGTTTACAAAGCCCGTTTATGATGGTCCCGTAAGTAACCTCAGTAGGCATAATTTCTCCGTCTTTAGTCAACCTTAGGAACAGTTCCACAGCATCATCGGTGTTATCTTGTAAAATATACCCATTTATTAGAGTGTTGAAGGTGTAATCATTTGCTTTGTAACCACATTTGAAGAAGAAACCTAAGATAGCAAACCCAAAAGCAATTCGATTCATGCGGCAAAAGCAATTGATCAGAATATGCAGCGTGCACTCATCAATTGGAATTCCCAGCTCGCGGATTTCCCTAAATAGAGAGATTACTGTTGAATATTGCTTCATATTGGCAATAGCACTTATCAGCTGATTAAAATCGATCACAGAAAGACAAGATCGAATTTCGACCATTCGATGAAACAAACTAAGAGCATGGTCCAGCTTATCGAAACCCAATTTGTGTCTTTCGAACACCAATTTATGTACTTGAGTTGGACCCATTTTTGCAACCGAATCAGGAGCAAAAGTTCTAGGAATTTGGGTATGAAACAACGCTATATCACGCAATCGGTTCAAGTTGAGGGAAAGAACAAGGGAGGTACCTTTTCTTCGGCAATTGTAAGCCAGTCTTGGACTGGAAATCAAAGCAACAGCTACGATAAAAGCATCTTCGTCGTTCAAGTGGCCCTTCGTTCAACTACAGTGGGCATTGAAGGAAGAGGGCTAATTTCATTTCCAAACTATGAATTTTCTCTGTTCCATCCCTACACTAGGTATTTCGTTCATTTTAGTCCCTGATGTATCAGATTTGTTGCAATTAACTCCGTTTGACACCCAGGAAAAGAAATGAAAATAAAATAAAATAAAAGAGAGGGAAAAAAAAAAGATTGAGGAAAAAGTTAAGAAGAAATTTTTTAGTTAAAATAGTTTAGTTTAGTTATTTTTTCTCTCTTTTTCCTCTCAACCCAAACGAAGGAATAGGAATTTTTTTTATTTTTTCTTTCCTTTCCTTTCCTTTCCTTTCCTAGGTACCAAACAGAGCCTAAGCCATGTCACAAACGTATGTTATTAGACGGAAAAAGCACCAGATTATCCCACCAACACAAACCCACCAACATCCTAATTCCGAAAATAACACATCTAAGTTCGTTTATATTGATTTCTCTGTTTTATATTCTTCATTCTGAAAGAATGACGAATATGCTGAAGTACGCGTAAGCTGACCCAAAACACCTTGCATTATAAAAAAAAAGAAAAAGGAAAGGAACCCCATTAGAAGTCGTAAGAAATAAACTGAAAAATAAGCAATGTACGAATTAGAACCATATTTCCATGGTCTGCTCTCTGCACCCCAAACTTTCTTCATTACAAATACCATATAATAGAGTTCACGCTTGTTAATGAATTATTGAATACAGGTGTGATCTAAGGAAATGGTTTTCAGGTTGTGCTTACAACTTGACCTTATTACTCCTATAATTTTTGTGTAAATATTAGATTGGTATTCCCTGCGTTCCTCCCTCTTTAATAGTTCAGTTTTGAAAAGTTAATGGGTAAAAGTTTGTAAAATTATTATTTTGCCCATTGAGAAGTTAATTTGTAAAGAGTTAATGGGTAAAGGTAGAAGAAAATTTTAAAAAGTGGAGGTAAAAATTAATGTGAAATGAGTAATGATTATATTTTTTTAATAAGTTAGATTTACGAAGCAAAACACTTAAAAAGAGACAGAAGGGAGTATATTAAACAATTGTTCTTTTTTCTTACGAAATTGGAGAAAAAATAATTGCGATGGTACAACTAGATAGGCTCACAAAATGAGAGTTTGGAAGAGTACTCCACCTTACTAAACCCAAGATTCAGACACAATACTCCACCTTACTAAACCCAACTAAAATACCAAAAAAATCGAATGATTAACACCACCGATTCAATCGAAGCAAACAGAAAATTATTCAAAAAAGTCATTCCCACTTCCTTTCATACTTATATAATTTTCCGTACATTTTCCATCATTTTCAGACGTGCTTACCTTTTACCCTTCACCTCCTTTCATAAACCCAGCCTTTGGATTTCACCATTCATTTCTTTCTTTTTCTTCCTTTTTCTGTTCTCCCCTCCGTTTTCCCCAGAAAATTCCCACCTTCAGCACTCATTTCTCCACCATTACACCAGCTGACTCATGTATTCAAGGAATCTGGCAACTAGACCCATGTCCACCCTCAAATGAATTTGTTTTATTCAATATTCTACTCATTACAAATCCTTATCAACATGCACACACATTGCACAAGAGTTCCACGTGAACGGATCCGGGGGTGCTGTGCATCCCCACGGTGCGGCCGCGCAGGCATCTTTCGACGATCGGAGACGTTCACCGCGTAAAACTCGTCGAGCACTACAAATGCACTGAAAATCAAGTCGATCAAGTATCGTTAAGTGTCTTATCGGAACACAAATAATTTAAAAAATAATGGGTTCAGTGGTTTTGATCCAATGTTTGTGTCTATTTGTATTCCATTTCTTTTCACCATTGGCTGTCACACATAAGCATATTTAACAGAGTCTAACGTCCAACTCATCAAATTTTGTTAGTAAGGTCACGGATTGAGATGGTAAGAGCAGATTTGATTAACGGATTGAATTTTTTTAAAAGTTTAGAAGTATAGTATTTGATATTAAGGTCAAAGTAATTGGGAGTATTTTGAAATTTTTCTGAATAGAAAATAGGGAATAAGGAAGTAAGGAGCCAATTAAATACCGAAAAAGTATATTAGCTGTACAAAATAAATGGTTGCTATTTTTTGAAAATTAGACTTCGGATTAACATATATACTCTATAAAAGTATCCAGAGGATATAAGTAGAATAGTTTTTGTGGATGGGTTTTGTTATTGAAAATTTAAAATCAGAAGCTCCTTCATAGCATTATCCGGTTCATTACTCATTTCTCATTATGTACTTTGGGAAACCGAGGGTGCTGTGCGGTGAGTGTTGTACATCATATTGTACGGTAAAACTTATCATTTTGCCGTATTTTTTGGCACACCTTTAAAGCTTCTAAGGGCTCTGTTTGAAGAGCTAAATTTTAGGGGGTTTAGGCTCTTTTGGATAGGGTATAGTGGGTTTAGGCACTTTGAGTTTAAGCTCTTGGGTTGAATTTTAGGGGTTTAGGCCCTTTGGGATAGGGTATAGTAGGTTTATACACTTTGGGTTTAGACACTTTAGGTTTAGGCTTCTGGATTCAATTTTAGGGGGTTTAGACTATTTGGGGTAGGGTATAGTGATTAACCACTTTGCAAACGGTATTTTTTTTTCTTCCTCCAAACAGGGCCTGGAAGCTTTAGGGGTGTGCCACAAAATGTGACATAACGACATAGTTTTGTCACACAACACGCAACACAACGCAAACCGCACAACACCGCCGGATCTGTATTTTGGAGGTGTAGAAATCACTCCCGCATGTATTTTGATGGAATACATTTTAGAATCTGTGATCAACCACTTGGAATCATTTATGCACACCGAAGATCCTAGACTGCAAATTCTATCAGAGTTTCCCGGAATTAGAAAATTAATGGCCCAAATTCATTCCTAACACATTAATTTTCATACTCCGGATAAATTCTGAGTACCCTTTCTGGACGAACTTTCTGCTTTGTTTTTCATTGTTTTTGGGTCCCATGCAGGTCCCATTTTGAGTGGGCTTCGAGCCTTGCTTTTATTCTTCATTACTGGGCCTCCTTTTCATCTAACCAGAATTAGTCCCATCACTGCAGCGATTCGTTACTTCTTCCAAACAATCAGGAGTTGTAGAGAGAGAAAAGAAAACCTCCCTCTTCCCTCTCTCTCTCTCTCTCTCTCTCTCTCAACCTGACAGTAACTGAAACCACAACAAACAGGTAGAGTGAAATGCAACAGCACGCATCCCAAAACCCTAATCCACTCCCCCTATACTCCCACACTAACCATCTCTACACCACCAATTACCCTTCCCACTACCATCCGCCAAACCCTAACCCTAACATATCAATCGACCCTCATCAAACCCATTACACCACTGGGCCTCCACTTAACCCATACGCTTCTGTTAGCTCTTTGTCACAAATCCATGGCGGCGGCGGCGGTGGTTTTGTAATGGAAGCCTACCAGGCCCATGTGGCTTATCCTAAGATTCACCAGACGGAAGTTTCGTCTGGGTATTATCAGGACCCGAATTCGGTCGCTTCTTTGCATAATTGGTCGGCGAATGGGGTGATTCCCCATTACGGGTCGACTCGGTATGCGACTGTAAGTGATTGGTTTGTTGTTTGCATTAGTTATTTTTGCCTCACTGTTCTGGTTTTTTAGATTGCTGTTCTGGTTTCAATTAAGATTTAGTAGTATAAAGAAAATGAGGGGGAAAAGATGGAGATTGGCTACATTGAGGAATGCTTGATGATCAAAGTTGTGTTTCTGCATAACATCTTCTATGCTGGAATTTATGGGTTTGTGTATCTGTGTTGTGCTTCTAAATGTTCTGACTTTGCCAATCAGGTAACCTTCTTTGGGTTGAATTGGTTGAAAGGATTTGAAAGTAGGTTCTTAATGTGTTCAGACTAAATGTTGACCATTCACTGGAAAGGGTAAATTCCACTGACACCACTTGAGGTTTTCCCCTGTGGCTTGAATGTTTGTTTCACTGGCACCTAACCAGACGTGTTGAAATTAGCCGAAAGTGGCTTTTATTGATAAATTCACCATTTTTTTCAAAAACGTAATAAAAACCTCACAATTCTCATTTTTTTTAGATGGTTGTGGGTGTTGTTTTGAGCTCATAGCTAGTTAGCGATTCCAACATGTCCTATATTTTTGGGCCTTTCCAATGTCTTTGGACAACATGTACCTCTTTCCAATCCTTCACGCTCAACCATTTTGTCCTAGATTTTGATTTAAGGGTTCACTTGATGACTTCGAAATTGGCAAAGTGTGGGTACATGATTCCACCTTATATCATGCAATTACTGTCCATGTCATATGCTCGTTACCTTCTGCCTCCACATGCCAACCTCAACCTCTGAGGTGATACCTGGATCTCTGTTATGGAGATGTGTCTCATTCACTGCCCTATAGGATGCTTTACATTCTACTCTTTTTGGAGTTGATTCAGTTTTCAAGGTAGCAGTATGCATTTTGAAAACTATAGTGTGTTTGCTCAATTGCATATGATATGATTGTGTTGTGAGAGGAATTATTTTGGCCTCAGCAAAATGAATATCACAAGTCCTGTGGCTTCTACTCTCCTTTTCTGTCCTATTATTGGAGTTCCATTTGAATCCTATTTCAGAATACCAGTGTAAGGATGTATATGTATATATTATGAAGAATGCATTCAAGTTAAAAATATTTGGGAGCCAGTTTCTATGAGGTGACACACTTAAAGCAGGTTCATGGTTTTAGGATGCTTCCCAGGTCTCTTAGCTACCTTTTATATATGACCTATCATAGGTTTCACACAAGTTACACAACTATGCACACCTCATGTTTGTGTATGGGCTAAGAGCCTAAGACACATGATCAAGTTAAGAAGGCAACCTGCGAGCTTGTGGCTTCTTGTGGATAATCAATAGAACAACCAAATCCCTTCTTCCATGTAATTCATCCTTGTGATATTTCTACCAGTTTCATGTAGATTATGATTCTTCCTCTTTTTCCCATCAATGATACTTGGTGACAGTCTAAATTGATTCTGTGTTTTTTAGTCTTTTAGATGAACGTTGAATGTACAACTGATGTACGTCCAATCATGCAATGTGTAGTTGTGTACCCATACCATGTCCTAGTTCTACTGCTTCCACCGACATGCATCTATCCATCAAAGCATGCGAGCCTATGCATAGAAGATGTCTCAGTCCTTACTTCTGAATGTTTCTATTGAAGTATACACTTGTGCTGATCCCAGTTTTTTCCCACAAATCTATCTGCTTTACTTACCAGCCACTGCAATACTCCCTGAACCCTGATTGAGTACACTATACACTTCTGATCCCAAAATTTGACGAAAAGAAACTACATACTTTACATACCAGCCACTCCCATACCCATATAACAATGGTTGGAAATTCAATTTTCCCATTCGATGCATTACCTCAAACCCCAACAAGATTCAAGGGATAACTGAAATGCCGGATCAGACATTGACATGCACATGAGTCTCCCTTTATATAAGAGGCCAAATATTGGTGCTTTTACCATACTGAAAAACTAGTACTAGTTAGCTTCCTTATCAGAAGTTCAGAAGAAGATGGATTTAAAATCAAGACTGGTGTTATTCTGTCCATACACGTGTTGATGAAGTAGTGGTTGGTATGTTTATATTGGAACTATAATCAGTTTTGGGCTGGCCAAAACTGCCTGTGAGTCACTGAGTTGTCGGGAATTTTCTCCGTGATAGGGCGATTAGGGGATGTGCAACTTTACCTGTTTGTATAGGCAACCCATTTGATGGTTAATCCAATGTGGATAAAATGATAAGGAATGAAGAAAATCCTTGACAAACTAAACTTCCTAACCAATCTAAAAATCATACGCTAGATAATCTTTCATCCAATTTTTCTGTACTCATCAGTTGTTTTACTAACCTTGTCATGGGGACAAACGTAGAGAAGGGAAAATTTGATTTCCTTTATCTCTTTGTATGCAAAATTCCATTGTAGGTGTGAAATTAAGTGAAATAAGAATCCCCTTCGTGCATTTGTCACAGAATCTTTCTTTCAACAAGACAAGTCGATCATTTGTTTGGTCCAGGTTGACCATTCATCTGATTTCAGCGGATCCTTGGACCTTACATTCATCTTCGCTAGCTGCATATTATGTTTGATTCATAACCTGTCATCCTCTTCCTTTACAGGGCATACCGATCCCTCCAAATGGGCTGGTGCAGTTGGTGCCCGCGAATGCAAACTCAACATCGTGGCCTAATCCACTGCCACGAGGTAATAACAAAACTTGGAAGAGGGTCCCACACAAAACGAAGGTCGTACAATCTGTATGGTGTGAGGTTTGCAAGGTTGAGTGTGACACCAAGGACGTTCTCGACAAGCATAAACTGGGTAAGAAGCACAAGAAGAATCTGGATAAATTGAAAGAAGCAGCTGCAGCTGCACCTCCCCCTGTTGCTTCAGATAATCCGGTGATTGGGCCACAAGAAAATCCTGTGGGAAAGGGCAAAGGTATAAGAAAGGCAGACGTACGTGTGGAGGATTTGGAGGCGAAGAGGAGGAAGGTATTGGAAGGTGGGGCAGCAGCGGATGCTGTTAGGACTTGCGCGATATGCAAAGTGGTTTGTAACAGTGAAGTAGTTTTCAAGTATCATCTCGCAGGACAGAAACATATTGCCATGGTGAAGAAGCATGCACTTGGTTCTAGAGTGGTTACCGCCGCCTAAAATTTGTGAGAAGATAGAAAGCATAATTAGTGTATAATTATTCTCTCAATCGACTTTTCATTTTAGTTTTGTGCGTTTCTCTTTTTCGTTTTTATTTCTATTGTTTAGGTGGGTAATTATGTAAGCAGTCTCGTTACAGAATTCTTGATGTTGGCATATTGTAAGCGTTCCTTTGTGAATGTGATAGGAACATCCATAGAGATGGTTCTTCCATGCACATCCCTTGCCCATTTTTCAGGGGAAGTCACTGCCAAAGTAAACCGTGGCTGCAGCATTAAAAACTGTTTACTTGCTTGAATTAATTGTAAAATGATGTGTGGTACGTATTGCAGTCATAATAGTAGTGATTGGATGTTCATTAATAATACTTCATCCGTCCCTGAATAAGTGTCCATGGAATAACACATGAAAATATGCAATATGGATATTGTTTGATAGAAATTATTGAGTTCTAAAATTCAATCTTTTCAAAAGCATATAATATATTATAAATTGCAAGTTATAGACAATTTAAAAATAAAGTCAAAAAGTGAAAGTTGACACTTATTTAGGGAGAGAGTGAGTACTATATTCTATAGGGAAACGGGGAGCCTGGAGGGCGTCATTTGTAGGGCGCCACTTTATAGATCCGAGTCATTGGTTGTCTATATAAAATCCAAGTCGTTGATTGCCGAGATCAATGGCTCAGATGCACCCTCCAAAGCCGCCCTCCAGAGCCCGGGTTCATCCATTCTATTTTTTTTAGGTAATTTCATGTTTATGGGATTTACATATTATTGATTCCAACCTTAAAACAATCCACGTAAGTTGGTCGCAGGAAATCCATTAGTTTCGTCAGCAAAGTGATTTTTTTATTTTGGTTAGTGTGAACATTTTCATTTTAGGATGTCCCTTAATAAGTATGTATTTTAAAAAATTAATGGGTAAAAGATGTACAATTATCATTTTGCCCTTTTGAAAAGTTAGTAGGTAAATCAGCTTTGCTACGGACGCTTCGTTCCGCTTCGCTAACGCTCGGCTAAGTCTTGAACCTTCGCGCTGACCGTTCCAGTAGCAAAAGCGCTTCTCTTTGCAACATAGAGGTAAAATGTGACGTGAAAAGTGTAAAGTTAAGGTAAAGTTGATGGGATGTGTGCAATGATGATACTATTTCTTTAATGAATTGAATTTACAAAGTCACACACTTGAAAAGTAGGACAAGGGGTTGCTGCTATGCACCATTCGGCCCGTCCGTTGCTCGGATGGACGGCCTAGATTTCACCTCGGCATTTTTGCATCCGGACCGTTCGTTGCCGTGCCTGCAAAATGAAATCTGGGTCATCCATCCGAGTAACAGACAGCCCGAATAATACACATCACCTATGCATGAGGCTGCACAGCAGCAACCCCAAATCCTAAAAAGTGACTGAGAGAGAGTAAATTGTATGAAAAGCAAATCTACCGACTAAGGCCTATTTTGGCCAAAGTAGAAAAGCCAACTTTTGGCTTTTTGCTTATTTTAGATAAAAAAAAGTCAAAAAAGAAGTTACTTATTCGAGAGTGCTAAAAAATTTTTAGCCAAAAAATGTGACTTTATAAAACTCAAAAAAGCCGAAAATTGGTTTTTCTACTTTGGCCAAAATAGGCCTAACTGAAAAGGCGAAGAAGTGATTAATCAGTGGGCCCTACAATTATGGCATTGAATAATCATGAGTAGGTGGTATTCTACAGTATTCTGATTCACTGGCAGTAACCATATGGGACATGAGAAAAGGCATCAAAATCCTGTCTGGCCATTTCGTTCGTTCACGGCTCAGTGTCACGTGCGTCCACTGAAGACACTGATAAACCTACACACCAGTTTTACTGGAAAATTTACTACGTCTGGTCTGTCATCTCTGTTTGGATTGGTATTTGGTTGGATTTTTAAAAATGAGAATAATGAGTTAATGAATGGAGGGGATAGTAGAAAGAAAGATAATGAGAATAATGGCGTAATGAGTGGATAGAGAAAAGTTAAAAATGATTGAGAAATGAAAGATTCTTTTTGAATTTTTTTTTAAAAATGGGATGAAAATGAAACCAAACAAAGGATTTGATTAGAGTATCAATTTTGACCTTGCACATTCATTTTCCTTTCAGAATGTCTAAGTACCCGGAAAACACACACATAATTTAACCAGAAATTGAAAATCAGTGGCCCAGAAATTGATTGGTCAATTTTGTGTATGTTTTCCGGGTATGTAGTGGTGTTTATTACTACACGATTTCTGCAACGATATGCTTTTTATTACTACATGATTTCTGCCAATATATAATACGTACTTTTTATGATTTAAAATTATTTTTAAATAAAAATAAGTGAGATATATCAATCGAGATTAGCATTATGTATAAAAAGAAATTTATGAGATGTCTGAAAAATGAAAATTGACGTTATTATTGGGGAAAAGGAGTAGTTCTATGCTACTTTTAGAATATTGCTTGCGACTCACATGACCAAGCATTCATAGGGGTTAGACAAAGCAAAAAACAAGGCAATTTGCTTCATCCATACACTAGCATCACCTTTTCTCAAGTTAACGAACTCACTTATCTCGTTGAGAAAGCTAGGGTACATATACACCTTGTTTGGAAGGATTTTTGAGAACCGGTTTTCAGAACTCTTGAAAACTCTTGTTGAAAACTCAAATGTGTTTTTGAGAATCGGTTCTGAAAATCCTTCAAAAAAAAAAATAGGGCAGAAAACCCATTGGGGAAACCGAACAAAAGAGAATTTTTGAAACCCGATTCTGAAAACCCAAACCAACAAGCCCAGATTGTTTTCTAAGTTAGCAAAATTGTACTACGTATTTGATACTACTTTTTCTCCCAAGTCTAGGTTTCAGCCCTTCTACATAGAGAAAGATCAAATCGCCAGGGAGTTACTAGTTCGACGAATCCTACTTTTCGTTTTTTTTTTTGGAACTGCAAAAACTTTCCTATGAATCCTTCCACTATTGTCATAGAGGCTACAAAGTTAGAACAAATCAACAAATTACGGTTCTTATATTTGTAATAGTGTTCACTGTTCACTGGGGTTCTTTTAATTTTACATGTGCATTCTTTAGGTTCAAAATACACAATTAAACAAAATACTACTAGGTCAAAATTCACAAAAGTAAAATTCTAAGATTTTGAAAATTGAAATGGTACTCAATAATAACTCAAACTAAGGACCATCTGTTTAATACCAAAAAAGAAAGCAGAAATGCTATGCGAATACTTCGAATCATATACTCCCTCCGTCCCTTTTTAAGTGATTCGTTTGGAAAATGTGTATTTTTTTTTACGTTAAAAAAGGCACCTCCGTAGAACATTTTTAATTTTTTTTGCATCAAATTAAAGTACTCAATGAGCACTTTAATTTGGTATTAAAAAAATTAAAAGATTTTATAAAGAGATATATGTTTTTTAGGAATTTAAAATTACACGTATTCCCATATGGATCATTTAAAAAGAGGCGGATCGAGTGTAAAATATGAGTAATGTGAGAACATAAAATCGTATTTTACAAACACGATTTTAAAAAAGTATTCACATTATGTGTATGAAAAAACTATACACATTCTGTATATGATTCGGTGTAAATTTTACTGTGCATAACATTTTTTTTAAGTAGTGCTCTACATTGATCTCCAAAAAATAAAAATAAAATAAATAAAAAGGAGGATAATCTACAGTGCCTCTCTCCTCGTAAGTCGTAACCCCCGGAAATTGACCCTTTCATCCCAAAACCCTGAAAAAAAAAAACACAAACTCCGCCTCGGCCTCCTCCCAAGATCGCCTTCCCATGGCCTCCCACCACCACTGCCAGCCTCCACCTCCAGACCCTCATCTCCACTCCCCACCCCCACCACCCTCCACCTGCTATTGCTACCACTACTCCACCTGCTCCACCCCTCCTCCACCACCAGACCCACATCTCCACTCCCCACCCCCTCC
>JAXBDA010004902.1:0-26730 GCA_036023075.1 Gaultheria prostrata
CTCTCTCTCTCTCTCACACACACACACACACACACACACACACACACACACACATTTATAACATACTTTTTTGAAATCCCCCTACCCATCCCCACTTTTTTATTTTTTAAAAATTAAAATGTTTATAACTTTTATTTTTTATATCCAACATTGAAAAAATATATATATTTAAAATCTACTCGACGATACATATCAAACAAGACCAATATTGAATATGTAATTATTCAATATGGTGTTTTTTTTAATGGTCGGACACGTACAAGTGAGGGCAGTACTAACAAACCCACAAAATATTTCTATCGGTTGTCGGTATGCGATTGAGCTGATTTTTATAAAGACCTATTTTTTAATATTTTAAACATCTATGTAAAAAATCAGCTCAATTGGATATTAATAGAGTATATTTTTTAACGACCTGACACATACAAATAAGGGGTAGTGTTAGGAAAAGCATACCCTATTAAAATGCTTAGTGACTAAAACACTACTGCTTCTTAAATCATTATAAACAACTTTCCCATATCTTCCCTTCACCCTTTTTTTTTTCCCTCCTGAACATTATCCTTTATTTGTAAGTGTCAGGTCGTTAAAAAATATACCCTATTGATATCCGATTGAACTGATTTTTTACATGGACGTTTAAAATATTAAAAAAATAGGTCTTTATAAAAATCAGCTCAATCGGATACCGAAAATCGATAGAAATATTTTATGGGTTTGTTAGTACTACACTCACTTGTAAGTGTTCGACCGTTAAAAAAATATCATATTGAATAATTACATATTCAATATTGGTCTTGTTTGATAGATATCATCGAGTAGATTTTAAATATATATATTTTTTCAATGTTGGATATAAAAAATAAAAGTTATAAACATTTTAATTTTTAAAAAATAAAAAGGTGAAAAAAGTGAGGGTGGGTAGGGGGGATTTAAAAAGGTACTGTATGTTATAAATGTGTGTGTGAGAGAGATAGAGAGAGAGAGACGGACAGAAGGGAAGGGGGGGAGGCGGACCAATGGGAGTGTGCCACGTGTGCAGGGTGTGGGAGGGTGGGGTGTGTACGTAGCATTACTGAAAACTTTTGACTCCTTGTTCAACTCCAAACTCCGTTCCTTTGAACACGTATGGCGGCATTTAAAACATTAAAAACAAAACAGAGCAGTAGGGGGGCAAGATTGGAACCCACGACCTTTACATCAACGGGCAGGATACTTACCAACTGAACCATGAATAAATTTGGACGCAATGGTAATTATATCAAAACCAGAGGGGTCACTTTACCCCTGTGCCTTAAGTAAATCCGCCCCTGGGCTATACATAGTTTTTTACTTACTCCCACACTCTATTTTTTCCTCACATTTTTTCTTCTCTCAACCTCACAAACCGATCCGCCCCTGGGCTATACATAGTTTTTTACTTACTCCCACACTCTATTTTTTCCTCACATTTTTTCTTCTCTCAACCTCACAAACCGCAACCCGGAGCGCACGGCAAACCCCCATGAACTGCCCTCCCTTGTGCCCTTCTCCGGTTGCTCTCCTTTCTCACTTCTCTTCTCACTTGTCTCTTCTCACATTTCTACACAACCACATTTACAATATATATATAGGCACAAGCAACCAAAGCCTAGAAGAATCTGGAGCGTCCATTAAAACCTCTTTGGAAGTCCCATGCACAGCCGGCAGGAATCCAACAAATCCAATTAAAACATTCTCCTTTCCCAAGCCCAACGTTCATCTTTGCCAAGCCTCCAAAACCATAAATCTATTGCACTGTCCAAGGATTTCACACATCCATCCACTTTGACAACTTTTCATTGTCCCATTAATTCCACCGAAAATCTAGCCCATTTTTCTTTTCCATTTTTCACATGGGTAAAAAATCCAAACATTAACTTATTCACATATTTATCGATATTTGATCATATTGAGATTTATAATTTGTTCGTTTGATTTTTTCTGAACCAAACTCCCACAGCATGGTTCTGAATAAATTTTCTCTCCGATTATTATTCTAATTTCTCTATCTCTTTCTTCACTCATTACCCTAAAAAACCTCCCTCAAAACTCAAACCATATTTTGATATATATATTCTATTACGTGAATGGTTTGACCATAGTTTTGGGTCCGACATGTTGACAAAATTTGAGAGTATGGAGGTGTATGGTGGGATGAAGTATTTAGAGGAATTGTTCTCTTTAATTTGTGGATGCCAAAAGAGTTGCTAGTATGCCCCATTTTGAACACACATTTCAAACACAATTTCCAATAATGTGATGTCCCACAATCTATTTTGACAATTCGAGCGGTTTCATTTTGTAGCTCTAGACTTCTAAATCATTCAAATAAAAATCTACTTGATCGAAAATCAATAATTGTTTGATTCAAATCAAGTCAAGGGACCCAACCTTGACTTCAATGTCTCAAACACTCTCAAACTTCACTTAATTTCAATTAACCTCCCAAACTATAGCTCCGTTTTTCAATCGAACCCGCCACCATCTAAGTCTGTTAGCTCCCAAACGGAAATTGTTGAGTTGGACAAAAGACACTGTCAAATGAAAAAACCGGCCCATTTTTTGCATCTCTCTCTCTCTCTCTCCATTATCAAACACCACCCACCAACCGCTACAAATGCCATGGAAACACACACACACACTCTCCCCCTCTCCCCTATCTCTCTCCTCCATTATCAAACACCACCCATCAATCGCTACAAATGCCATGGGTTTCCACCACCACAATATCACCTCATGTAACCACCCTACACTTGTAACCCACCACAAAAATTCACCACTTGCAATCCCAATCATCCACCACTCTCAAACACCCCTAATCAAAACCCTAACCCCCAAAACCTCAAGAAACAACACACAGTGCCTAATGAACAGAATTCATTTTAGTATTTGACTGAACAAAACCAATTACGAATATTTCTCTGCTTCCTCAACAGGGTAACAAAGAGGAAAAAATGAATTAGACAAAGGGACAAATTCCTTTTGGCATCCACAATTCAATAAAAGTAAGAATTTTAACGATACATTTTTCTCGAGGACAATGTAAAATTTTAAGATTTCTATTAATGTCCGATCAATTTGATGTTTGACATGGATAATGTTTGTGTCAAGACCTACAAAATAAACAATTTCGATTATCAAAATGTGTAGTGTAACTCATGTAAATTCAAATGAATTCCTTCGTTTATGTGGCATCAGGTCCAATTTTTCTCCCTATGACATGTCAGGTCCAATTTAAAACCTCCTCAAGATGTTTTAACTTCCGATTAAATCTATTAACACAACTCTTAAATACCAAAAAAAGATTAAAAAATGAAGGAATTGAACGGTTGAGATTGTGCCTGCAGCTCGCAAGAGCAAAACAAGTTAACAAGGCGACGTCGTTTGGCATGGGCGAACTAACGCCAGTCGATACCTCTCTATCAATCTATTTCCTCTGAGGAGAGATTATTCAGTGTCATTGGAGTACGGTCACGTGTTATTCCAAGTCCGTATTTCACCACACGGTGGGTGGAATCTACCCACCTTGACTTGAGTCCCATACAAACATGTGATGGAAAGAAGCCTTAGCCATTACTTGGTTGTGCCCCTAGTACATTGAATAATTTTTCACATTTGAATCTTAGAGAGAGAGAGAGAGTAATTATATATGGCAAATTATAATAATTCAAAAGGGCACCCGGGGAAATTTTGGGGCAAGACTACATATTATATATGGCAAATTATAATAATTCTCAAGTTAAGTCTCTGCCCCTGCAAATAAGTCCTCATTAGGGCTGTTCAAAAAATTCAGTGAACCATAAAATTGGATTGGACCAATCCGACTCGTTTGTTTTGGATTATAACCGTGGATTAATTGTTCGGACACGGATTCACAAATTAAAAAATCCATGTCCAGACTGTGAGTCACGGATTTGGAACTGTGAATTAACTGAATCGGACTGTGAAATTTGTATGATAGTAACACTATTAGAACTATTTTTTTTTAATCTAATATTGTATTTTATCTTAATAGTTATAGTGTACATTTATAGAAAATATAAGGGGCAAAGTATTATTTTATAAAGTTACTTAAACTATCCGTGTACAGATTTGGCTTTCTGCCCTATTGTAATCAATGTCTTGTTCTCCAATAGATTTTAAGTACATAAAATCTCACATTATGATATTTCAATCTCAACACAAAATGTAAATGTCATTTTATGAGATTTTCATAAAATCCTCCTAAAACCTATAGGAAAACTACTACATTTTATCAGTTGGGAAAACAACTTCATTTTATCACCTCTCCATAAAATGCCCATTTTATGAGATTTTCATAAAATCTACCTAAAATCTATTGGAGAACAAGGCCCAAATACATAAGTCCAAGTCAAAGTCATACCCAATTCCCAAGTCAAGTGTACCCGTACCCGAATCCATAAGTGATAAAAAGTTTAAGTTATTACAATACCAAATTTGTCAAAAGTAGAAGAAATAGAAGTTACATAATTATCTCTCAAAAAATACTAAGTATAAAGATGATAAAGAAATTCTACGATCATTTATGCTTCAATCATGCAATCACACTCCAAGCATCCGTTTCATGGTCCTTGTCGCTTACTTGGAAATGATAGGGTGAGCTCACTAGCCTAGTAGAAAAACATTTCTACTAGGGCTAGGTGTATAATGAATGATAAATGAATACGGGAAAAACGCATACGAATGGAATGACCAAAAGATACTACGAATGATCGAAACATGTGACAAGTGTCCACGAAGTACCCAATTAAGTATCCAAAGATAGAAAATATAGCCAAGTGTGCATATAGTATCCTCATGTGACCACAACGTATCCAAGCATGTCCGTGAACTACCCGATTGGGTCCCCGAGTATCCACGTGTCTACCTTGTGTCCATGTTCAATCATTTTCATACTTTGAGTTATCCATCTCATTAGTTCATCAACTTAAGCTTGAGGATGTTGAAATCCTCTTCCGAGTCTTTTGGGCCTCGTGGAACCCATCCTAGCGACTCACCGAATGGTGGCCCTAGTGCATTAACTTACATCTTATTCAAGTTCTCATTCAAATCATTACAACATATCTCATACATTAAGTCATGACAAAACTTCACATTTTATCTCATTCATCACAACTTTCACCTTTAGTGTCAAACCGACTCAATGTTATACGTGTCCATTGTGTATCACTAGTTCTCCAACCAATTCATGTGTCAAAATCTCATTCCTGTGATTACAAAGTGAATTCGAGGGTTATCTCAATGTAAAACGTCAGATATACGAAGATATGAGCAAACGGGGACCAACCAAGCATCAAAGAATGACCCGGAACAAAAACTAAAATTTGGGTAGCTTGCTGGAAATCCCACTTGGGCGGCCCCAATCCTGCCCGGGTGGTCGGGAAAACTGCAGGGGTTCCAAAAGTTGCAAATTTTCACCCTTTAGGTGTAGAATTTCAACCCAAGGTCAATTTCAAGCTCCAAACTCAAGTGTGATGGTTTCAAACAACAAAAATGCATAGATGAGTGATAAATAACCAATTAATTGATGAGTTTAACAACAATAGGTATGGATCAAAGCTCAAACAAGTCAAAAACCCACTTTAATGGTGGAAATCATGAACTACTAGAAATGGGTGTCCAATACAAAGAGATATGCAATCAATAAACTAAATACAACTATAGGGAGTAAAAATCTGTCCCCTACCTCAAAGATTAAGTTTCCAATAGGTGGCAAATGAAATCCTAACCTTAATTCTTGAATCCCAACCGAAATAAGCCCTTCCAAGGTGAATCCAAAGGAACCCAGACCCCAAATTGCGCGTAGATGACGAATCTTGGGTTGGATCTTGAAGAGGTGGAGTGTGGGAGGTGAATTTAGTTGAGGAATGGAGAGGATTTTGAAGAGGGAAGAGAGAAAAGGGCAGCTGACCCGTAGAGAGAAAGAGAGGTGTTTTGTTTTCAAAAAAATGTGCCCTACCCATGTGTATATATCTCTCCCCACTTGCACATACACCCCCTTAAGTTTCAAATGTGTTTTAAGTATGCCCAAATGCAATTACTAAGCTCACATTGCCCCCATTTTACATTTTAAAACATTCCTCACATTTTTCCAACATTATTTCTGAAAAATCATTTAAAAATACGGGTCCTTACATGCATACACCTACCTTTTGAAGAGTGTATGCCTTGTTCGTTTGCCAATTTAGTTTTGTTTTCTAATCATTACGTACCGTATTTCTCTCTCCAATATTGAAAGGGTGATAGGAACTACTATTGTTTTGAACTATGCTCTTTACTCATATTTCGAATTATTACTTTAATTTCTCTCTATATCTCTCCACTCATTACCCCTATCTCCAATTATTACCCTCATTTCTCTCTCCACTTATTACCAAAACAAACAAAACTAAGCTAAACTAAAATGGCAAATGAAAAAGGCCGTTTGCTAGTAGAAATGAGGGTAATAATTGGAGATAGGGGTAATGATTGTGGAGAGATATAGAAAAAATGGGACTTGGGATCCCCGTAGTGACCTTAATTGTGGGCCCTCTGAAATCTTTGTTTGGGATCGAAAATGTTTATTTTTCAAGAATGTTGAGCACATTAGAAGTTCAAAAAATTATGATCATCGGAGATTGGTAGACACACTAATGAGACCAATTTTTCTTACAACGTATTCTCGAAATGATATTGGCCATTCATATAAATTTAATTTTTTACGTGAATGATTTACTCAACATTCCCAATAAATTGTATGGGTTTGATCCCAAATAAAGATTATAGAAGGCCCACAATTGAGCTAACAATGGGGGTGTAGTGACTTAGTTCACTATGGGTACCCTAAATTTAGAAAAATGAGAGTAATAATTGAAAAGAGAAGTAATGATTGAAGAGAGAAATATGGTATTGATTAGAAAACAAAACTGAAATTGCTAAAGGAACAAGGCCCATCTGTGTGGAGTCAAGGCTTGTGGACACGCTATAGATAGGATGTGGATAGGGTGTTGTGCTTGATTACACTTTTGACTTGTGTAAACTTGTAAATAGTTTTTGAACTTGTAATATAAACACTTCTCTCAGATGTATCGTAAGTTTTAAAATTCTGATGTAAGAACATGTTATGGTTTTATATGCTAATACAGGTTCGGCTTCCTCTGTCTAACTCTCGTTTCCCTTTTAAGTCATTGCGTACAAAATTGATGACTTGGCTCGTTGAAAAAAATCCTGGCTGCCAAGCACTAGAGTTAGTAAGCTTCCTTCAATTCATCAAATTTACCAACCAATATTTTTTATGTTTCTTCACATTACGAATGAGGAAATCATAGAAGAAATTGAGCAAAAAGAGTAGTAATAATAGGCTCTGGTAAGTAACCACAGTTTTCTATTTACCATCAACAACGTTCTTATTTGAACAGCAACAGCAACATTACGAACAAGCAAGTCTGGTTCACACTTTTATTAAAAAAACATGCTTCAAATCAAATGGGGGCATGACTAGAGGGGTTACTGACATGAAGAAAGTGACCGAAGAGATGGACGAAGGTAGGACTGTTATCGCAAGGTTGCCAACAGCGGTGGCTAGAGATGGGAAAAGTCACCACAAGTGATTGCTTGATGCAGAAGCAGCGACTTATTGTGGCTAGGGGTGGTCGTGGAGGAAAGACAGAAATCTTCTTTTATCTCTTTTCCTTGTGGATACAATCATACAACTAACAAGACTCGAATCCTTTACCTCATAAAAGAAAATAAAGGTTCCTGTACAACTAGCAAACCGAATTGGTATGAAATGCTGTTTTCAAAAGAAACAAAATCCTATTTCTATAATTGGTAAAAGTTTTAAAATTTTCACAGCTGCTAAACTAGTTTGAAATCATCTCTCACTGCCAAACATGTTTCTATTTTCTGCGATAAAGAACGAAACAAGGAAACATAAACTTCACCAAACATCACCTTCACAAACAAGGAGATATCCAATGCTAATTCAAAGTATGAATCCATGGCAACCAATGGCTGCTACTCACTTCCAACCAAGAAAGCGTACCTTTATTGCACCAAAACTAGCACACCATGACACTGTCAACATAAAAGGTACATGCATTCATACTTTAAACTGAAACGTACCCAACCTTATTTATTACAAGCAGGAACCACACTCCAAAACAAACCGAAGATCAGACAGCCATAGTTTCGAAAACACGAACTTCTTAAGCTTTGTGACAGACATCTCCATCACAAACCCAACCTTCTTTAGTTGTTGTCCCATCCTCCATATCATGGTCCTTATCCCCTTTAGTTTCTTCCAAAGCGCACTTAGGATGCAGATCAAATTCACACTCTTCACAATAGAAAGACCATACTTTTCCTCCTTCCTCACACCCATCACACATATACTCCTGGCGTCGAATCAGTTCAAGTTCGTGTTCATGAAGCTCGTGCTTCACCTTCTTAGGCCACCCCTTTGCCATCTCCTCATTCTCTGCCTCTATCTCCTTCAATCGAGCCTCTGTGAAGGGATAAGCATCGGCTCCATGAAACATAACTAGTTCACGGGCTTCAGTCGTGACAGTCCGGCCGGTCGGCCCAATTGCAACTAGCGTGGGAATGCCTTGGACCTTGAAAATGCGGTCCAGATACTCCTGCCTCTCATCTCCAAAGGGAAGCGCCAACCATGGCATTTGGGTAAAGTAATCTTCAAATGAGGGTTGATCCCTGTCACTGGAGATGAAAATTAGTTCAAATGCATCATCTTTCACCTTAATCTGGTGATACGTTTCGACAAGCTTCGGTAGAAAAGCACGGCATGGAGGACACCAATGTGCTGAAAAGTAAAGGAGAATATTTTTCCCAACAAGATCAGAAATCGGAACCTGCAGAGAGAGAGAGAGAGAGAGTTCTGTATCAGCGAGAGAATGAAGATCTCCATTCTACAGCCATAGTCATGAATTGATGTAAGAATTCCCCAACTAGGATCAAAGCAGGCTTGCAGAGGGAGAAATTTCCACTCGCAAAGATTAACACAAATAAAGCATAAGACTACTAAACAAATAGTGGCATCGGTAACACCTGACGAACTTACCTTGAGTCCATCTTTTCCAATAACAAAATCGAGATCTCCCATAACCAAGATAGACTCCAATGTTTGTGCATCCCGTTTCGCCTTATCTTTCTCCTCGAGCTCCGAAAACTTCTCCGGTGTAAATGGGTAGGTCTCAGCGCCATGTTCTTCAATGGCCTCAACAACATCAGACTGAAGAGTCTTCCCATCTGGTCCGATAATAGCCAATGCAGGTATAGTTGGAATCTCAAAGTACCGAGCCAGCTTGACACAGCTTTTGTCGTTGAAGGGAAGTGATAACCAAGGCAGCTTTTCAAAGCCTTCCTTGAAGGATTCTTCTTTATTATCAAATGGTATCATCACAACCTCAAATTTCTCCCCATTTGCCTTCAACTTCTCATAAACTTCAATGAGTTTTGGAGTGAACTTATCACATTTCTTGTATGAAGACTGCGCAAAATACAGGCCTGTGGTGTTGCCTTCGAGCTCAGAGATAGATACCTTGAAGATAACATGATATAAAGAATGCAATGAGATAAGTCATGTCGGAGGGAGGGATTTAGAGAGAAAAGAAAAGAAAATGGTAAGAGAAACCATCTCTTGTTTGGATTGTTAGTGCGAAGAATACAGAGAAACCAATGAGAAACTTAACTTCCTTCTAAGGCTCAGTCCTTTTCTCATATAAAAAGATGGATATTATTAAGATTTTAAAATACCAAAATCTCCTTCAAATTAAATGAAAAGACAAATATGAAGATCATTTTAGAAGAAAAATAAAAAGCACTTTGTTTCATTTTGTTTTGTTTCTATTCTTTCATTAAGTCTTACAATTCTAACCAACTAAGATTTCCCATACAGATGATAAATAGCAAATCAAGGAACTAAATTGTGAGCACTACACTACATAATCTCTGCATGTAAAACTCACCTTATTCCCATTAGCCGATAGCACAAAGTCACGCGAACGGGAGGCTAATAGGAATTTCAGGGGCTGTTCCCTCTTAGCTTTTTCTTCTTCGTCCTTAATTTCTTTGATTCTTTCTTGGGTAAAAGGATACGCGTCAACTCCATACTCCCGAATGAACTCAACACCATCCTCGGTCATAACCTTCCCATCTTCATCAAGGATCACAAGGTGAGGTATCCCCATCACCTTGAATAACTCATCCAACCGGTCACGTGTGTTTGAATCAGAAAATGGGATGGCAAGCCAGGGCATCTTGGAGAAATAACCCTTAAATGCCTCATCATCTTCATCTGCGGAGACAAATACAACCTCAAAATCACCCTTCGGAAACAGTTCATTGTAAACCTCCACGAGATTCGGGGTGAACTGTTGACATGGGCCACACCATGATGCCGAAAAATATAACCCGATCTTTTTACCCTTCAAATTGTCAATTTTCACCTGTAACATCATATCAAGTCCATTGATGTCAAAGCTGGAAAACCATAGTATTAACTTCCATTTGGAACATCACCAATTTCAGCACAAGTAAAATAATGTAATTTTTTTAAGCAATAGAACATTTCAAAAATGCAAGTTCAACTAGTCCAGTAAAGCCAACCTGAAAATCTAATAAAAGGAAAGGAAAGTTCAGGTACATCAAGCATGCATATAAAACTGTGGAACAGAACAAGAATCCTTAATTCGCACTTCAGATGAACAGAACGTCACACATTCCATGTCACTACTATTCACCATCCATCCACCTTTTGGACAAGATATATGTTCCCACGATATCCCTGAGGTTCCCTTGAGGCTTGTGTCAAAGTTAGTCAAGGCTTATCATGAGGTATCCTCCATGCCCTTGAACAAGAAGGATTCACTGGTGTAGTCACAATGCCGCAAGAGCAACAGTCATCGAACTCAGAGGCATTGGCTTCAACTGCCAGCACACATCTATTACGTTCTATCAGGATATACCTTCAGATTTTGAATAAAAACGTTTGAAACGGTGGGTAAACTTCTTTTCTGTTCTCTTTTGTTGAAGCAAACTTTGGTCAAGCAGTAATGAATAGTTGTGATTGACATAAAATACAGGGGCATGTGTCAGCTTTAAGCGGGCGTGATTCAATAGAATGAGGCCATGTTACATTTGGTTCCATTCCCATTTGCCCAGATCATCAAACAAACGGCAGGCTGAATGTTCATAGTATTGTTCTCACCATGATCAAAAATAGATTCCTGAGTACACCAATCTCTTTACTAAAGTTGCCCAATTTCTCTTATATCCTAAATTTCCAGTTAAGGACCCACAGTTACAGAAAATCCCAAGTGTTAAAAACAAAAGTCAGACCTCATAGCTTCAACCAAAAAGTAAAAGATAACAAGGGTTCAACAGACCCAGTGGCGGCGCTATGTTCAACCAACGGTGGTCAAATGAATACCTTAGATTAGAAATTTTTAGTACATTTCTATCCATATGCTAGGCATGTGCAACTAATTTTAGCTCACTCCACTGTAAATTCAACACCCAACCGACGTTTTCTTTCTTTAATCTACACCCTTTCCAAGTTTACCCAATCATAATTTTGTTGTTTAACGTAATTTGATTTAAATAAACATAAAAAACTGAATTTGACCACAAGTAATGCTAATGAATTAACAAACATAAGTTAGTAGTTGTAAATCTTATGGAGCTTAAATTTGATTTGTACGTCAGATAATACAAATATCTGATTAAATACATTGTTGTTTGAAAACAAAAATTCTAGTTGTTTAGATGTTAAGCTAAAACATTACTGAATTAAGGATCTCTTCACTTCCGATTTGAGAGGTGTAATTTTAATCTATTTAATGATGAGATCACATAAATACTAGTAAATCGTATTCTTTTTAGTAAGCTTGATACTTCTATTTTTTCAACGACTTACCTTAACCAACAGAAAATCCTGAAACCTCCACATACTATGACCATCATAACAAAAATTTCTCAGAGCTGCCACTAAACAGACCAGATTTTCAAATAAACACTTAAGGCTCCTTTCATACCGAGCTTGAACCAACACTAGTAGGCCCCTGGACAGACCTATGTGGTAGACTGGTAGACCCGTGGGGCCCACTCAATTTTGTAAAATTAAAATACTCCTAAAATTTAATTATACCCAATAAATATTTGATGGCGTTCCAATAAAATTACTCTAGATTTCATTTATCCGTCTAAAATACTGTATATGTATATTTCTCAGAGTTATGTTTAAAATTTACTAATTTGTGGCCCTATTCATCTGATTAAAACAAAACCCTCCTTTTCATGACAGAAAACGTGGAAAAAAGCCTCGACGATGAAGAAAAAAATGTCGTGGATCCCACTGATGTACTTACCAAAAAATATTAATTCCGTGGACTCCACGTAATTTTAATAGTACAAATTTTTTTCGATCGATGATACTGCTGACACTGGTTATAAAATACAAACACATAAATACACACACACAGAGAGAGAGAGAGAGAGAGCAATCAAGAGTTTGATGCACAATTGAGAGAGAGAGAGAGAGAGAGAGCAATCAAGAGTTTGATGCACAATTGATTGGACGAAGATAGACAAGAAGAGTAAACCGATTACCTGATCGTCGTTGTTGCGAATGAGAAAATCCCTATCCGAACAAAAGAGAAGAGACTGAAGGTCGTGTTTGCTTTGCTCAGCAGCAACACCATCGTCTTGGCCCTCCATTCGTTCTCTCTCTCTCTCTCTCTGTTAATTGATTGAAACTTTCACTGGTTGGAAGAAAATGAAAGTGGGGTTTCTGATAGAGATTGCAAATCATGAATGGATAGATACAAATATATATACAAAACAGCGTGAGAATTGAATATGATTTTCAACTCACTTCTCTACTTTCTGGTTATCTCGAATCTTCTTCCTTCGTGACCAAGATATGCTTTACGACGAGAATGAAGTCTGCGTAGGGACAACGTCCAACCCGTCATATTTAATACTCCTATCTATTCCCCTGACCAACAAATTGACCGGAACACCCCCTTTTTAAAGAGAGATTATTAGTGCAAATTCAGGCCCTGCAGTTTTAATCCAGAAATTACTTTATTCCACTAACAAAAAATTATCCAAAAAAATCAGTTTTGTTTTAAACAAAATACTACTCTATTCCGCTAACAAAAACTACCCAAAATAAACTCAACTCATTCCACTTATGACATTAACTTGGGTTTTTTTGTTTTTTGGCTTTTTTATGTGATAGTTCGAAAAACGCATTGACTTTTTGTGATTTTCTATGTGATGTATTGGGAGGGGATGACTTGTCTCGAAAAGCGTAATAAGCTGACTTTTGACTTTTTGAGCTAGTGGAACGGGGCCTAACCTTTTAAAAAATAAAAATAATTGGTATCATCAGCCAAAACGCGTCCTACTAATGTAAAATTAAAAATTTGCCCTCCCCTTATACGTCTGTCAAAAAAAATTTATAACGGAAGCAGATCAACTTGTTTTCATTTTTTAATCATCTGAAAAATTTATTAAAAGATAAACTTGTGAGAAGATGAGATTAGCAAAAAAAAAATTGGAAGTTCTGTACCCATTCACCTTCGTGTGTCCCATGACTTTAAAAAAAGCAAGCATTTAGGAGTTGTTAGGGTACGAGGGCAGATTGGTAATTTGGTAACACAACAAAAAATCAAAAAACCACTTAGCGGAACAAGTCTTAGTTTGAAACTAAAACTAAAGATCCAAAAAACTAAAAAACCACTTAGCGGAACAAGTTTTAGTTTTAAACTAAATCTAAAGACCCAAAAAACTAAAAAACCAAAAAACCACTTAGCGGAACACCCCCTGCAATGGTTAAAACGGTACGAGGTCCATCACAAATGACGTAGATCCTACCACAAAATGATAGTATCATGCTTACTAAAAAGTGTATTGATTCTGTGGACCCCACACCATTTCAACCAATCAGAATGAGTGTTTTGTTCCCCCTCGTTAGGTGAGGGTGAACAAATTTGCACTCAAATAGATTGGACCTGAGGTGGGTACTGTGCTGTCCGATGCCGGCATTATTCCGTCGATCGAGTAAAGCTCGTCGAAGACGTTCACCGCACCTAAAGTTCGTCGAGTACTCCTAGCGTGCCAAAAATCAACTCAATTGGATATCTTTAAGTGTCTCATCGAAACACAAATAATTTGAAAAAGTGGTTTTGATCCCGTGTTTGTGTCCATTTGTGTTCCATTTTTTTAAGCTAGTTGTGTTCCGATGACGCAGCTAAAGATTTTTGATTGAGTTAATTTTTGGTACAATTAAAGTACTCGACGAGCTCTACGTGGTGAACGTCACCAATCTTTGGAAAAAGGTCGGCACAGTTGTGTCATGGCTGCGCTGCACGGTGCTGTGCATCCCATGCACAACACCCACCCCAAGTCCAAATAGACTTAGATTGGGTTTTCCGTAAGATTTTATGGGAAATCCCATAAAAACAACTGGATGATTTTATGAGATTTCCCATTTTAGCACGTTCTCATAAAAATCAATGTGGTAAAATGGGAAATCCCATAAAAGCATCCCGTTGTTTTTATGGGATTTCCCATAAAATCAAATGGCAAACCCAACCTTAGTCGTTCATGAATTATTTGAGTCTTAGTAAAAAAAGTAAGTTGTTCGAGTTTCTCAAACCTTATTTTTAAATTCGTTCAATAAACTAGCAGAGTCTAAATCTAAAATATTTACTGAGATAATATGAAAATATTAAAAATAGAATAGTTTTTTGGGCGACTATTCACGTATGATATTGTAGTGGGCTATATATCATTGCAGAGAGACATTGTACAAAGGTTTTTGGTGATCATGTTTTCATCCGATATTATTTTTTGAACTTTTTGTATTATATTAGGTATTATTTTTATTTATACATTGCGAGGAAATGATAATTATTGAACTTGATCCAGAGCTTCAAGAATTTTAAATGAGTCGAATTCAAGCCTATGTTCATCGATTCTTCTCATTGGACGAGTCAAATTCAAATGTTCATGCTCGGATCAGAGCCGAACTCAAGCCATGCTATTATTCGGGTTGCTTGCAGCCTAAGACTAGGAGAGATTAACCACTTTCTGGGCTATTTAATCTTAAAAGAAATTGGTTTTTGGAACTTTTGTTAATTTTCTGATTATTTATACATCACAATTAGAGAATTTTAAAAAACATATAAAAAATTCTGTAATAATTAAAATAAATCAAAACATATGGTTTTGAATTATTTTTGTAAGTTCGAAACATTGTTCATGTTTCGGTTATAAATTTTAACTTTTCTTATTCAATTCATTGAGACAAATAAATACTTAAAAAATAATGAAAGTGCATAAATTTAGAAAAATAATTCAATAATAAAGCTAAGCTAAACTGAATATAAAAAATAATTTTTTTTTAATAATAACAATGTTTTAGAAGAGAAATGTTTTAAGATGTAACAAATTGCATAACAATATAAAAAAGCATTCACCAAAAGAAAGGGAAACGATGGGAGAAATTTTAGCTAGTAGTCAAATGATACAATGATAGCAAACTTTGATAATAAATTTTACATAAACAATTCAGATAGTTTGGGTCAAACAATTGAAAACGTATTCATTGAAATTAAACCATCATCAACCAAAATCAATTTGAGCAAACACCATCAGAAATCATAATTGCCCTGCCCTGTGGAAATGAGACAGGGGAGAAAAACTTGGATGCCCTAGCACAAATCTTGGTCGTCCAAAATTGTTTTGGATACCCTAACTGCTTCCACCTCTGTCTCCTCTTTCTCTATTTTCTGGACCGTCTATAATTCTTATAATACGCTGTTGGGCATTCCGTGGCCATTCCCGATCAGCTCTCAAGTTTTATTTGGAACTTGGGTAATTATTACAAAAAAGAAAAAAAAAAAACTTGTGCAGCGGCACCCAAGTTTTATTTGGAACTTCCGTAAGCGGAAATAAATTGAATTGAATGGATCAGCATCTCTTTTTCTTCAGCTAAACGCCAACACATGTTTCAAGGCTAATTATTGGGTAGTTCCCACAAATAAAAGATCGGCATTATACTATGTGAGTTACTCCTTATCTCCCAACCACCCAACAAAAGTGAATGATAAATATTTCTACTGGATAATTTTTCTCTATGTAAATAGTTGGGAGTACCATGCAGGCAATGTCATGTGATACTACCGGAGCGTTGAATAATTACTCCATGTTTTACATTAAAAAAAAATAGGGACAATTACCACTGAGTCCACTTTTGAGAAAATAATTCCCACTGGGTCTAGTTGGTTTTTTTTCCCTTTCAAAGTGCTTAAATTCAAAGTGTCTAAACCCTAAACTCAAGGTGCCTAAACTTCTAAACCGAATAAAAGTGCCTAAACCTCCAAAATTCTATGAAAATGCCTAAACTTCTAAAACCCTATGAAACAGTATCATACCTAGGTGCCTAAACCTCCTAAAAAATTGACCTAGGAATAATGTGCATAGTTGTTTCGGTTTTTTTTTTAAATATGACTTGGTTTCCAAAATAGGACGTACATGTAATTTTCAGGAAAATACGTTTTATTACTGGCCGGTCCACAAAACAAATATTTATTGTCATTAAGGTCAATCACTCTTTTTAATTATCATTAAGGTCAATCACTTTTTTTTTGGGTTTAGGTTTATGGTGCATTTTTCTATATAGGGTTTTAGTGGTTTAGGCACTTTCATATGGTACCATAGGGTTTTAGGCATTTTCATAGGATACCCTAGGGTTTAGGTTTAGGCACTTTAATAGGGTACCCTAGGGTTTATGTTTAGGTTTAGGCACATTCATAGGGTATCCTAGGGTTTAGGTTTATAATGCACTTTCCTATTCTAGGGTTTTAGTGGTTTAGACAGTTTCATAGGGTACCTTAGGGTTTATGTTTAGGCACTTCCATAGGGTACCCTAGGATTTGGGGTGGGTAGAGAGAGAGAGGGGGGAACGATAATTGGAAGTAATGATGATGAGTGGACCGCCAATAATTGGAAGTCAAAATCCCGTGGATGAATTCTCGGTGCCTTTAATTTTTTTGGGTAGAGCGTGTGGTACAGGGCCGTCCAAAAGTGGATCGGCCTGTACATTCCCCTAAATGTAAGGGCCGATTAAGGGCCATAAATGTACTAAGTTGAGCCCACAATATCACGTGCCAAACCAGTTGCGCCGAAGGGTCTAAACGTCAATGGTGAATCATAAGGTTATGCGGAGCTTATCTGGGGGAGTAAAATAAGTTAATAACAGCTAAGAGTGAACAAAAAACCTGTCAAACCATGAATCCAATCCAAACCGATTGGTTTGGTTCGGTGTTTTAGTAACGTGGTTTGGTCCTGATTTAAAAAAATTAGAATCCGTATTCAATATATGGTTTGGTTTGTGGATTTACGTTCATGGTTCTGGTCCCAATCCGATCCGAACCGTGTATATTATATAATATATATAAATATCTTTATATATATACGCCATAGTTAACTAACTTCCTAATTTAATTTATTCATTATTTTTTCTCTGTGCAAGATTTTATTTTGTCTAAGATTCATAACTTATTCCCTTAATTCCAATACACGAGTAGTGGTTTAGTCATAGCCAATAAATTTACTAATGAAATTCTTCATTCCAATTTTGATTCCACAGCACGTTTCTATTTTTCTAAATTTCTATACATGATTTGGTTATTCCCCTATTCCTATTCCTTGATTTCCTTCATTACCATGATTAATTTTAATGATATTTTAATGAAATCGGATTTAATATAAGTTTTGGTTTATTAATCTTTAAAATTTTAAATACTTTAAATAGTTTACAGAAATAATATCTCAATTTTAAGCAAACCATGGTTCGAAACCGAAACCGATCCGTATCTTAATGGTTTAGATTGGTTTGGTTCTATGCCTTTTATGGGTTGATTTGGTTCTCCAAATTCATAATCCATGGGTAGTGGTTTGGTTCTTGGTTTATTACAAAACCGAACCAATCCGGTCCATGCTCACCCCTAATAACAACACCCGAAATTTCAATTTCTCTTTTTTTTTTTTTTTCCACGGAAACAAGGAGAATATTATTATTGGATAGTGAAATGGTCAAAAGACTGAACATAATTAAGGACAAGATTTAAGAGCACTTGGGGGACATGACCCTCCCAACACTCCAATCTTGCACCTAAAAGGGTTTGTTCAACAAACGAATGGGCTACCCTATTAAGAGAACGCTTAACATAAGTAAAAGAACAAGAAGAAAAAAGTGGCAAAAGCTCAACACAATCAAAGAGGATAGAGCTACAATCGGAGAAAGATTTTCCTTCTTGAGACAAGGCTTGGACAATCTGAAGTGCATCACCTTCAACTATGATATATCCTTGTGAAACCTTTGTTAGCCGCCAAAATAAGTGCTTCACGAAAGCCCAACGCTTCAGTAGTTCGAGGGGAGAAGAGCCCGGTGAAAGGAATGGACATCATACCCAAGATATTGCCAAGATGATCTCTATCCACGATACCGACACCCACCCGACTAGTTAGCTTGTCAACCACTCAACCGCACCTTCTATGTTGAGTTTTATCACACCAGGAGAAGGCGGAAGCCATGAGGATGGGTGGGAGGGGGTTGTGACTGTAGTAGATCGATAAGGCTGTGCTTTTCAATTTCTCATAAGTGGTAGAAGTTTGGCACCATAGAAGTGTTAGCACACGGAATTTCAAAATGGAAGGCTGTGCTTTTAATGTTGTTAATGCCTAAAACATTACGGTACATTAGAGCAAGTGCAGGAGCTTAGTTATATGGGGACTTGAGCTATTTTAGCTGATCAAAGAAGGAAAAAGTGGCCTGCAACAGCTTTGGTAAACACCCTGCTATTCTTCGTCCATGAACAGTCCTTGGGCAAATCTACCTAACAACTATTCACAACCTATCATTTGTTTATTAGTTTCTCTCTCCTTCACTCTCTCTTCTCCTCCTGTCTCAAACAGTACTTGGGAATATAGTGTAATATTTAAATTAGAGAAAAATAATATTTTATTGGAGTATGGGTAAAATATAGTATATTGTTGAAGTGTTGAAAGACATGTGAGTCAAATATGCACTGTTCATTACATTTTTTAGCAAATTGTTTGTCCAAACTGTTGCTCTTGCTCTTAGTACATAGTCATACGGACGACATAGCTAAACAATGTTTTTAGATATTGTAGCTAGTGAAAAGGCAAAATTGATGTTGCAAAAGCCTCGACACAATGCTATAGCCAGTGGCTCAACCGAAGTGTTGTGTCAATATTCATTAGGTAACCATTAAAGATATTTCATTCATTTTTACAAAAGTACGCCCTTTGTCATATTTTATTTAAGTTCTCTCTCCTCACTTCATTCTAAGCAAGAAAACGTACTTCCTCCGTCCCATAATGGATGCCCAAAAATACTATTCGCTCATCTCGGAAAATCATCTATGTTTTTTAATCTATGATATAAATGATTTTTTTAGAGGTGTGAATAGTGATTTTGGACATCTATTTTGGGACGGAGAGAGTATATTGTTTACCATGGGACCTGTACCCAGGCTCGTAAAAGTGCAAACAAAAAAATTATTAGTAATTTCAAAAAAATTGCCAAAAAACCAGAAAAAGTACAATTTCATTAGTAGTTTTGCCAATTATTCTTGCACGATTCTTACATCCTCAAAAACAGAAACAAAGCAAGTGGAGTGGAGTGCAATTTGTGCTTCCCTTATACTCCCATGCATATGGGCATGGTTCAATTCCCGTAAGCACCCATCCTCCGTCCCAAGTCCCCTAGGATAGAGTAGATTAGGAATAACGAATGACCAAAAAAAAAAACATAAACAAAAAATTAGTGGGTACACCACTGGGTGTATACTAAATGCACACCATGTTGTGTGAAACGCATTTCGGAGTTCCACACAAATGATCGGAGCCGCTCTTAACTTATTCAAAATATGTTTGTAAGGACGTTTGTAAAAACTCAGCTTATTCGGATATCGGTAAGAGCTTGATCGGTTCTTCGCTCATCCGAGATGGGCTCCGCGCAACGTGATGTGCATTTGATGTACACCAAATGTTGTACCCATAGCCAAGCTCGGTCCCGATAGAGAAATCTCTTGTGAATCCTCTATCCTGGCGTGAATAACCTGTTTTTGACCGGATCAGGAAGGAGAATAGCCGAAGTGTGCTTAAAATGACCCGAGCAACCTGACTATAGGAAAAAAAAAAAAGAAAAAAGAAAAAAGGAAAAGAAAGGCCCATGGTAGCAGACTCCAACAAACATTCCAGAATATGAAACTGAAAAAAGGAATAGCAGCACGGCCAGAGAATATTTGTTGACCGTGCAAATATTCCCTACCTATCTCAGCTGTTCTATTTCTTTAACCACGCGCATCTGCACAAAGTAGTGCTTTATGAACCTTTCTCCAAACTAGAACAATTGGTAATTTCTTTTTGAACTTTCAAGAATTTTTTTGCTTTCGTTGGCTGATATGCTCCTTGTATCAGTATGATCACATGCATGATTTTTTGCAGTTACCAGTAGCTTTCGCATGCTTAATGCTTTTGAACCATTCCAGTTCCAGTTCCCGTTACTATGTAGCAAGCTAAAATATCAAACATAAAAAGTATAGAAAAGCGTGGGCGGTTAATGTTTGAGGACCCAGGATCCTGTTCAGGGACGGAGCCAGGAATTTAACTACGTAGGGGCGAATTTTTTTTCCAAAATATATTGCAGGGGCAAGTCTATGTAATTCATAGGGAATATTTTTTTTCCTATTAAAAATTAGAGGTTTTTTTTCCTTCTTGCAGGGGCGACCGCCCCTACTGGCCCCCTCTGGCTCCATCCCTGATCCTGTTGGATGGAAGTGTCATAAAGGATTGTAGTAGCTAGGCACTTCTGTCCTACAGAATACCGATTCCAATGTTTGAGTCTGAGTTCAAGTCTTTGTAGTCGTTTGGTGGGGCTAAACATATATGTCTCACTGGATCTCTGGATCATTCCTATTAACTTAGATTTGCGTAAAATTAATGTTCGAGTCTTTGTATTTGTTTTCTAGTTTAGAATATTGATCCTTCTTGTAATAGGGTGGCGTATAATGGTTCTCAATATCCGGCGTGGAATGAGTGGGACCTTGTGGAATGCTATTCCTATATGAGTTTCTTCCTTTCTATGGATCAAGGTTTTAAATACGGATTTTGCGACACGTAACGGTAACATTTTTGGTGTAACAGTTGCGGTAGTATCGAACGTTACATAACGGGAATCGGGTGTAGCGGTCGTGAATTTTTAAAAACCATTTTTTGATAAAAAAAATAATTTTAAATTGCTTAAATAATCCATAACGGTCAAGTATTGGCCGTAACGGTCGTGAACCGGTCTGTGAATCAGGTATGGACCGATACGTAATGGGAACCGACCGATACGCATGCGATTTTTTCCTCTCACCTGTATACCAGGGTGTAACGGTATCGGAGAGACCAATTTAAACCGTTACGTAACGGCCGATACGCTACGTAACGTAACGGCCGAGACCGATATAGCTGCAGTGAAATTCCTTGATAAATATCAAGGTATTGAAAGACAATGCTCAAGTAAATAAAATTAGGAAAACAATCTCGTCCGAACCGTTGGTTACCCAAACCGTAACGAACCAATTGGTGCGGTTTTTAATCAAATTTTTTAACCATGATTTTGGTTTTGGTTTTTTATTTTGAAAACCGGCTGCTTCAGTTCTGATTTTGGTTTTATGTGATATCCGCACGAAAACCGAATCGAACCATTATCGTAACCGAACCACAATTTAACTCTGTGTGTGTTTGTGTGCGCGCGCTTTACTGGAAAGCTAACTTCAGTAACCGCAAAGATAACATGCGCATATATGTGTGTGTATGTATATGGATATATATCTGGAATTGGAATTGGAATTGGCTAAAAAGGACAGTTAAGATTAGTTTATGTTATTTTGTTGATAGATAATGGATATTTCGTATCTTTGGATTACATTCCCTCCATCTCTATTTTAAGGTCACTGTTAATATTTTTTGTGATTCCAAAAAGATTGTTCCACTAAAAAATTAAATGGGTAATGAATTTACTCTTCTACTTCCAATTTGAATTTTTTTTTTCCCATTCAGTGGAGGGTAGCGGGGGAGAGTTAGTTAGTGCAAATGAGGTTTAAAAGCTATCCATAGCCCTAATCCCCAAACGCCTCTACCGAGGCTCGATCCCTGGTCTCGCTTATTGAAGAATCATGAGATAACCGCTAGGTTACAAGCCTTTGAATCTTCCATTTTGAAATTAGAAGTACTAAAAATGTAAAAAAATTTAATGATTGAAGGGCAAAGTAAGAGAAATTTTCAAAAGTGCAATGATTGTATTATCCTATTTAGTTGGAATCCCTTAAACAAAGGACAATTAAAATGGGGAGGTAGGGAGTATGATGTATTAGTTTGTTGGCTATTTTTTTTATATTTTGTTGTTGGATATTTGGCCTTATTTCTCATTTGCCAAAACGGAAAATCTATAAATTTAATTGAGTTGATTTTAGCAAATGAGGCAAATGGGAAACAAAATGGGTTGATTTTAGCAAATGATTTCCTCAACCTAGTTGATTTTTTGGAATTTCCATTTTAGCTAATGAGAAATAAGGCTCAGTGTTTTTAACTCTATTAAAATGAACCGGTTTTGGTTAAAAATCAACTCGAACCGATGACCGTGGTTTTGGTTTAATAAAAAGAAAACCGGTAATTTTTGTTACAGTTTTGAATAGATATATGTTTCAGTTTTAATTTTGATTTTACCAATAACAGAAACGTAATTGCGATATTTTCACATTTGCTTTCAGTAAAAGAAAGTAAAATTCCAAAAACAATGGAGGTACATGGAGCGCCAGATAGAGTACAATAGAGGAGGGAGAGGGAGAGGGAGAGGGAGAGGGAAAAAAATTTCAATGCTCCTAAGCCATTGTTCAGCGTGAATCTAGACCACACATTTGTGCGAGTATGTGAGATCTAATACATTGTGTGAGACCTTACAAAAATGCGTGGTCCAGATTCGCATTCAACATTGTCCCAAGAGCATTGAAAAACTTCTCCGGAGAGAGAGTACAGTATTCTTCTGCCAGAGATTTGGTACTGAACAAGAAGATACTCCACTGGCCCTTCACAAAAAAAGTTGGTTACTAGCACTGTCTTCTGGGAGTTACTTTCCCACCCCAGCAAAGTTGGTTATAAAGGTGAACAAAGGTGTCTGTGGCAGAAAAACTTTAAACTAAAATCAAGGAGAGAGGAGAGAAGAGAGAGGAGACATGGGAGTTCTTGACAGAGCACTTCAGGGGCTAAGGCACTTTGTCGAGACTAAAACTTGGGATTACTGCGTTGTTTGGAAATTAGGAGACGACCCCTCAAGGCAACCCTCTAAACAAAATCTCCAATTCTTTCTTCTTTTCTTTTTTTTCCTTCCAAATTTCGATTTCGATTTCGATTTCGTGATCTGGGTTTCTTTCGTATCCATGTTTGATTGATTAGGTACATTGAATGGGTTGGTTGCTGTTGTGATGGTGCTTATGCTGATTCTAATGGTGTCAAAATTAAAGAGGAAAGACCGGAGCAAAATCCCCAATTACTAATTCCCCATTGCAGGGACTCTCACATTCTGCATCCTGCCAACACCAAGTCTTGCGTTGCCCTCTCTCATTTTCCTTCTTCCATTCCATTGTATTCTGGGTACCATCAACTCTCTCTCTATATCTCTCTCTGGATATATATCTATATCCATATAGATGTAGTATTCCATTGAAGTGCTAATGTTGGAGAAAAACCAGGATACATGGGGAGGCAGTGCTATCAACAGAACCAAGGTGGCTTAGTTGCACCAATGACTCGAATTCAAATCACTCCCAAGTGTGTATTTCGAATCTACTTCTCCTGTTTTTTGTGATCATTGTGTTTTGCTGTTATAGATTATTTGGGTATGAATGTGATGAGACTATACTTCCTTCTGATTGTGAAAAACAATACCCAATTTGTAAGTTGAAAAGAATGATTAGTATTTCGAAGTTGTTTCGTATGCCAACTTCTTGTTAAATTTCCTGACTGAGAGCTCAAATACACTTGCCTATACAAATCCCTCATCAAGTAGCTTATAACTTTCTTCAACATTACCTACAAAATTGGTTTTAGTGATTGGAAGTTAAGAAAACTGTGACCTCTTAATCTGATGAATACTAAATTTTCTTTTAATTTACAGAAATCAAAGGGTACGCAATTGTTGATCCCAGTTGTTGGTGGTCTTATTGAGCTCTTTAGCTCAAAGAATGTAAGAATAGTTATTCACTTCACTTTTTATTTGAAAAATGTTCTTAAACTAAGAAAGAATTGACTTATTTGTTTCTTAATATTCTTATTTTTCCTCTAGATACCGAGAGATCAAAAGATAACAGAGTTCATTGCATCCCAGTGTAACATCACAATGGAGCAAGATTCCATAACTACAAATAGCTATTCAAATATGAGCTTCAATGTGCAATCTCACGATCCATCACCGGGTGAACAATACTTGAACAATTGGCCAGCTCCCTTTGAAGCCATAAAGCTTTTTCCAAGGCTACCGTTTCTTTCCCCAGTATCCCAACTCAATAACCGTCCTACACTTGAAGGATCATCCACCGGTTCCAATCCTCCAAATGAACACTCAATATCCTTCAATTCAGGTTCTGTTTGCGTGTCTCCTAACGTTTCTGTAAATCGAACAATTGGAGAGTACCCAACAAATGATATGTCCAACAAAAAGAGGAATCTGTCACCAACGCAAGATCACTTGGCTGAGACGGAGAAATTGAAGTCCAAGCAGAGGATAGAAAGGGAACAATACCATTCCAAGAATCTGGTTACAGAAAGAAACAGGAGGAGAAGGATTAAGGATGGGCTGTTCACCTTACGTTCTTTAGTCCCCAAGATTTCCAAGGTAACACCTGACCGACTTTTAAACAATATCCTTGAGTCCTCTCAAATTGTAATCAAGTCATCGTGATTGATTTTGTGAAGATGGATAGAGCTGCCATACTAGGGGATGCAATCGAATACATAGAGGAATTACAGAAGAATGCGAAGGACCTTAAGGCTGAGCTTGCGGAAATTCAAGATGAGAAATGCTACAAGAAGAAGGATGAGTTGGTGATCCCAAAATTGAAATCACATAATGGCAACAAAACCTCCACTACTACTGCTGGTGGAAAAGAAAAAATGGAGGTTAGGAAAGGTGAAAAGGGTTTAATAGCTCTTTTGATCATAACTGTTTTTTGTACTAAATTATGTTTCTATTTCTTTAGGTGCAAGTGGAAGTATACCAGATTGGGCCGAGAGATTTCTTCGTTAAGCTATTGTGCAAGCACAAAAAAGGAGGGTTCATGAGATTGATGGAAGCTATGAATTCTTTAGGACTACAAGTTGTTGATGCCAATGTTACAACACATAATGGGAATGTCTTGAACATTCTCAAAGTAGAGGTAAGACTAAGATTCAGAACTCTGATTCCTACCTTGATATTAATCAATTATTATTTTTCTTAAGAAAGACATATTTTGACATTGAAAACTCATTTGAAGACATAACAATGTGAAACGTAGAAGACCAAGTCAGTTTCCATTCATCACCATAGCCCTCGCTTTTTCTGCATATCCATTGGACTGACTTTCTTCTATTGATATGAATTCATTGAAATGCTAGGTAAACCGAGGGGAGGCGATTCAGCCGAAGAGACTGAAAGATTCATTGACCCAGCTGATAAGAAAGACGTTGCAACAGTAGATCACGGCCATTTGATTGAAAGGAGAAGATAACAGAGTATCTGAGGAGTATAGATGATGCTCATATTTTTCGGTTACTGTTAACATTTTGTTCGCCAACCTGATTGGCAAACAAACTTGTTGCTACGTTATTTTCCCCATTCTGCTTCTAAACTATATGTTGTATGATCTGTTGCTTACCATCCTTTGGGTCCAGTTTTTCATTCGTGATAAAGATACAGTAACGTGTTTGATACATTTTGATGGCTTTTAGAAGGGAAATTTATCGAAATGGTCCCTCTAGTTTCACCCCTGTCTCGATTTGGTCCCTCTAGTTTCAATTTCACTCTAATGAACCCTGTAGTTTCAATTTTGGTTGAATTAGGTCCAATCGTTAACGGACGTTTGTGAAGATGACGGAAATCCCAATTTGGGAGTTTTTTGAGGGACAAAATAGACTTTTCGTCCATCCTTCTTCCCCAATTTGTAACCCTAATCCTTTCTTTTGAAAAAAAAAAAAAAAACCACACACATAGATACCAGTCTTGTATTGTGGTTCTAAAACATCGCCTCCAAAACCCAATTCACATGTATACAATACACCGACATATACATACAATTCCATACTCCAACATGTATATATATATATATATATATATATACAATTTCAACACCGTGTTCGATGCCAAGCACCTCATCGGCTGTCGGTTCTCCGACCCCTCCATCTAGTCCGACATCAAGCTATGCCCGTTTAAGGTGATTCCCGGCGCTAGCGACAAGCCGATGATCGTCGTGAATTATAAAGGGGAGAAGAAAAAATACTCTGCTGAGAGATTTCTTCTCTGGTTCTTGTAAAAATGCGGGAAATCACCGAGGCGTATTTGGATCAGAA